>CM053272.1:45216684-45474184 GCA_028583415.1 Protea cynaroides
ATCCCAAAACCAGAGCCATTGTTAGAGTTGCAGATTCTGCAGGCTAGAGAGAGAGAGAGACACCATCAACCTCACTTTTGGACCTGCCCATCCCCCAATCCAATCCCTGATTCAATCTTTTTTTAATATTTTATATATGATATGAACCACATGTCCGCTTCTCATTGGATCAGTATATTAATCCGATCCGGATCAGTTTTGCACCCAGATTTAAAACCTTTATGAAGACTAACCAGTTGAGTTTATATAAACTTCTTTTTGCCTGTAGCTTATATAGACTTTCTTTTTCCCCTGTTTATCTCACACGATGAATAAATACAGAATGAGAGACAGGATGAATATGAATGCATAGGACAACCATAAAGCGTGAGACAGATCTCTCTCTCTCTCTCTCTCTCTCTCTCTCTCTCTCTCTCTTGTTTTGTGGTGGTTCTTAAAAGACCAAAAAGAATAGTTAGTTGGGCATCAATATGCCAACTGCCAACCACGGCCAACCTGAATAGCGCCACAAATGATCCAATATCGTTTCTCTCTAAAACCTCAGAAAAGGATGGGACTTTTTGGCTCTTCAACAATCTGATGCCGTTTTCTACCATTCCTAGGAGGTTTGAAGGCGACATTTTCCACAAGACGATTGAACTCACCAGACAAGTCATGTGCACTGGATCTAACTGCTATATTCTTCTCCTAATCTTTCTCTTTCACAGATTTTTGAGGTTCCTGAATTGTACTCTTTATGGGTTGTCGGTGTCCATTATTTAAAACCAGGTTTCATTGGATACCCAGACAAGAAGTGAGGACCCAAAATGCTTTCACAATGCTCACGGATGGGGTCACATTCCACATTTTCTGGTAGATTTGAGTTCTGAGAAGGGTAGAAGGATCAATTCAGAAGCTTCACATGCTCTACTAGATGGATCATGAACAAGAAGGATTTCAACAAGAATGCGAATATACATTAGAAGAGACCCACTTCCCCCCAAAGAGACAGTACTGCATTTAACAAAGAGTATTTAGCAATACAAACTTCTTCAAGTTCATTACATATCTACATAACCAGGAATACTTGACTCCCAACTCAGAGACCCAAATCACTATGAAAAGGAACATGGAGAAACAAACCAAAGGATACATATATTACAGGACATTACTACAAACTGCGGGGCGTGGACACGAATACCAGAATTTGTTAGTGCCGGAAACGACAAAGTTTTTGTCTCTATCAAGGTCAGTTGCAGACAGTCTTCAGCCTCTTTGCAGCCTGCACAAACCCCGCAATTACCTGCAACTCGTCCAATTGCTTTCAACAACAAACAGAATCAATTAGGTTTCACATGTTAGAAGTTCTCCTCACAAGCCCCAAAATAACATACTTCTAGGTTTTTTTCAAGGAAAAGTCAGCATCCAAAAAATCAGCACTACCTACACTAGAGGGTACGCTATTGAATTATTCATTTTAATTTTTGTCCCTCCATTGATAGGTGAACTTTTTATTCTTGAACGAATGAAGAACAGCACCACTCTCACAAGCCTCAATAATTACTTACAGATTTGATTGGGACATATTAAACCAATCCAATCATAAGAAAATATTTTGTTGCTTGGAACTTACTCAAATTGTAAATCAAATGCATGTACATCCAAATCCATAATATCAAAATGTATTTGGATCCACTCAGATTATGACATAATCCATTGGTAACACTATACATTCTCTAAACGAGGGAAAATTTTGAGGATTTGGGTTTTGAATGTGTACCTGTGACATAAAATGGCTCTGAACAACATCAATTAGCTGCTCCTTGGATGGGTTGGGAATGGCATCCACCTTGAGCACAGAATGAGTTAATTTAGAAGAAACATGATACAACTACTAAGAGTAATCCAATATCCCCTCTTTTTAAGCATCTGTTAACTTAAAAAATAACTCACAAGGTTGAAGTGCCTCCAATATCTCCACAATGCCGTCGTTTCTAACTTACCGAGGTCAACCTTCTGTGGCAAAGGTTATAAAAGGTTTAGAAGAGTTATACCAGCTGGAAAAATAAAGTATTGAACCAATTCTAAAACCCTACACCTCATCTAAGGTAAAAGAAGCACAGTATAATATATTAGTCACATACTGTGGGACACCGAGCAGGTGAAACAGATCCTTTAGATTGGGAATCACAGGAAAGAGACCAGCTCATGGTCTTCTGAGATGACCCAACTGACTTCTGTGACCGATGCCTTGGTCTGTGAGATTTCTGAGTGTCATCAGATGCTGAAAAGAGGGAGCAAACAAAAGGGCAGAACAGCAATTAGTAAAGATAACAGAGGCAAACTAACTTTAGTTTAGTGAATGGTAAAAAGGAACAAAATAAAGTACACATTGGGTCATATGTAACAAGAATGCTTTCTTTGCTCCAAAAATAGTTATTTGCAACCCCTTTCCAAAACAAACATCATAACTACCAATATTATAGATGAACAAGAAAGTTATCGCACCTCACATTTGCACCCTCCATGTTTCTCTCTTTTTTTTTTTCTTTTTTTTTTGGTGGTGGTGGGGGGTTGTGTCCCTTGCTCATGTATGACTAAAACAACAATATAATCTAGACTGCATTTTATGATGCATAGAACTAGAATATATATTCTTGATAGATACTCCTAGAACTATTATATTAGCATGCCAGATGCCCATACTTGGATGCGAAGCCCATTGGCTTTTCCTCTAATAAGAAATCACCCCCAGACAACGCATATAATTCCCAGAACACAATACAGGTATTTGTTTATGAAGCAAAATCATCCACCATACAGTCGTTATTGAGGCATAATTAATTATTTTAAACCAAAATAGAGCATGTAAGTTTTACAATGTTAACTAAGCTCACTCATATCTGAACTGTTCCACGGCAGGTTTTCACACTCGAAGTCATCATCCTCCTCATGACCGGTTGGAGCTTCAATAACACTGAGGGCATTCCTTTGTAACTTCACTTCTATACCGTTTGTGAGAACCTGCAGTGTGGCAATGGTGGAAGATCAAAAACCACTCCAAAACACCCAACTCATAAGCAACAAGATGAATGATTCCTAGAAACCACCAAATTCTTCTGGAACATTGAAGCATTTGAACATTCAAAACAAGAGAGCAGTACAGTCGAGAGAACAATACAAATAATAAGAGGGTCACAACCATAGGTTGAAGCTCGTTCTCACCAAACAAAAAAACAAGTATTGACCACGGCACAAGGGATACAGGTGGGCATAACAACAAATGATAGTAATTTAAAACACTAGCCAATTGAGGCAGATAAATATCCCAGGGATGGGATAAAAATAAAAGAAAACAATAACTCTCGCTTTAAATGTAATGGAATGAATAAATATTAAACCTTATAACTTAACAAGGCTAGCTGTCAAGCCAAACACACGAAATGTTCAATTTATACTTATCCAAAATAAAAGATTCAATCAGCACAAATAGGTAAAACTCATAAAAAAAAAGTGATGTCACATCAATGCTCATGTATTTAACACAAATAAATTAATTGAGCAACAGCTAGAAAGCCCAAATGCCTGAAAATTTCATGCATATTCACACAAGCACTGAACTAAACAGAGCACGCCTCCAAAAATAGCTGCACGAACTCTGTCATGAAAGAGTGGATAACCCAAAAAAAGCAATACGAAGCAATGAAAATGCAATTCAACAGGTAAGTGAAACTGCCAAAAATCAAACTCAGATCCAATTGGAACAAAACAAGTAAAACAATAAAGCATTGAATTAATGTTCATGAAACAGAAATCATGATCCTCGAACATGCAACAAATCAAGATTGAGGAACTAGCAAGCAAAGAATTTTAATGAATACAGCCTAATAAATTCTAACTTTCAGCACCGAATCCCTTCAAAAAAAAAAAATAAATAAATAAAAGAAGAAAGGGAAACAAACTTTACTTTAAAAAAAATATAAATAAAAGCAAATTTAACCACAAAATGATTAATGCAGAACCAACCTATTCAGTAATCACAGGGAAAACCCTAAAAATACCCTTGGGAACCTCATAAGTCCCCATGCAACAACATACAATAACAACGTTTTCACATTAAACAATACCATCATTTTGTTGGATGTAATTCAACTCAGAAAACCAATTATTCAAACACCAAAAGAACAAAAGTTTAAGTAAAATTGGGAACTTGGCAGTCTTGAGACAAATTCCTACAAAAACTTCCCTCCTTATTATGAAAAAACAATCAGATCCACACACTGGAACAAACATGCAACCTAAACTCATAACAGAAGAAGTTATCCAGATTTAATCCAAAGAAGGAATGCTTGGAAAGAAATGAAATTGTCCGATAAAAAAATCAAAAGAAACCAAATTTTGCAAATTTATCAAAAAAAGCACGCAAAAAGAAACGCAACCGCCATCAGCAATACAAAATTGAACCATGAAATATAAAAGAAGAAAGCATCAATCCATGTAAAAAAACAATAATTAAATATAAGATTACCAAAGAACAGACACCAACCCAGACACAACCAATAATCCACATTGCTGAAATCAGATCAAATAAAACTTTTGAAACAAGAAAACCCCAAAATTTGCACTCTAATCACAAGAATCCAATCCAAAACGTAATACCCATTACCCCAAGAAACACAATTCATCACAGAAATTACCAGCCAATGCCACCCGCCAAGCCCAACAGCCTTTTTCACCACGCCTTGGAGGCCAACTAGCACGGATTTCGTCCGATTGTTACCAGTGACAACAACTTTAGTGTGACGAGGGAGCACAGATAACTCCTCTTCACTGCTCTCTCCACAGCTCTGCAACTGTGAAAAACCGCCATTGACAGAACTCTCAACCGCCTCCAGCATTTCTACTCCCCACTAATTAAACTCTCCCAAGAAAATATAGTGATCAGAGAACTCTTTTGCATGAAATCGCAAGATCACGCATTGGAAAACCCGTAATCGAATTCTTCAGTATCCGAACTGTCAGTAAACCGAGAGAAAATTAGGAAATTCAAAAGGACAAAACACACAGAGCAGATAGCTGTGAAGCAAGAAATGATAGACAGACTGTGGGTTTCCTTTTCCCCACTTTCTGAATCCCGGCGACCTTTATCCAGCCAATGGTGTCTCGCCACGTTAATACCTGGTGCTCGTTAGCACTGCGCTCCGAGCTTTTGCATTTTGCAATACCACGAGCGGTTTGGTTTTGGTAGTGTTTTACACTTCTTTGACCATTTGACTTCTTGTCTTGCGTGATTTCCCAAATGACAGAAATACCCTCTTCATGCTTGGAAAAGACAAACCTTCTCATTATTTTGGTGACCAAAATACCCCCATGAGAATTACCATATAAAGGTATTAGAGAGTTTATAATTGATCCTGTTATGTATAAGAAGGCGAAACCAAAATCAAATCGATTAATTAAACAGTCTCAAAATTAAAAGTAAGTAATTTTTTTGGTTTATCAATTTTTAAACAGTTTTTTATTAATCAATTTTGTTTTCTGTTTATAAATGGTTTAACACATCGATTATTAATCGGTTTTTCATAAAAAAAATAAAAAAGTTTAAACAAGAAAGAGAGTCGAGATCTGAGAGAGTGAGACTGTTGCTATGCCTAATCACTATTGGGTATTATGTTTTTTCATTTTAATTTTATAGTTTAGGCTTTTGAGAATTAGGATTAGGTCTTGGGGAAATAACATAGTTCCAAATTTCATTTGAAAATTTTGATTGTGGCCAAAATATTTCGATTTTTCAATAATACAAAATTAAACTACATGCCGATACCGAAAATACCATATTTTAGACCGAAATATTAATTTCAACCATATATTCAGTCAAAATTATTGTTTAGATCGAAATACGTTTGAAATTGATTCGCAACATGATCGAATCACTTCGACAATACTTATAAAACAAAGTCTTATTTTTCAAAATCTATCTATTTCTATAGGTTTCCTCTCCTTTAACCCCGAGAGCATGCCCTATTGTGATTAAGGTGAGTTCCCTTGCTTGAATCCTTCATTCTTCTCCTCAATTTTCTTGTTTTCTTCAGCTTTTTTCATCTATTTTAAGGAGGATTCAATCTCATTTTAGCAACTATTTGAAGATTTGAAGCTTGAAGGTATAGGTTTCTTCCCCAAACAATTTAAAAAAAAAATTTATATATAAAATGTATGAATGGTCTTCTCTAAGATATTTTCGATCTTGTTTTTATGCAAATAATTCAATAGATATGTTTAAAAGATTAAAATTGAATTACAGAAAAAATTGAATTCAAAAAAGCAAATTTTTTTTAGCTCTAAAACCAAGTTCAAAACATAAGTGGTTTTTTTTTTTTTTTTTTTTCTTACCAGGTTTCGAAGAAATTTTGATCAAAACCATCGAAATTTCGATTTTTTTGCCTGATCAAAACCAAACACAAAACCAAAATTTGAATCCTTGAAAAATAATATATTAATTGAGGTTGAGCCGTTGGAATTGGAGTTGAGGTATGAGGAAAATAAAATATTAAATTATTAATAAAAAATAACTAATGTGATTAGATTTTATTAGCTTAATTTTTAGGGAATTAAAAAGTTCACAATGTATTCGATTTAATCGTGTCTAATAGATGTAAGTAGTCGGTTTAAACTGTTTCAAATGGAATCGAATTGATTAAATAAATGGCGTTATATTTCAAACTAGAATTGAATTGATTATCTCCCGATTGGAATGTAAACAGTTCCGTGTAGTTTGGAAAATAAAAATATAATTTTTAATGGAATATTAAGGGACAATTATGACTTTTCATACCCTGTAATTAATCATGACAGCTGGAACAAGGGCAGAAATAAAAAACTAAAAAGAGAGAAGAAAAAGACAAAAGAAAAGTTAAAAAAAAAAAAAATGTGACCGAAATTCATTAAAGGTGGGTCCACAGATTTATGTAGAGATTCTGCGTTGTTATCCATCAATCTCCTCCAAGATGTGGTCTTTATCCCAAAGAGGCCCCACCCACATGCCTATTTTCAGTCCCCCCACTAAAATATCTGACTGTCTTCCTAATCCTGGTTTCCCTCCATAATTAAACCCACAACAACCATTGTCACCCTATCCCTTGAATGGGGGTGTAAAAGTCAAAAGTCAGACCGCACCGATTTTATGATTGGGTCCGACCAAAAAGACTGAAATTCGATTCAATCATCCAATTAACGGTGTTAGATCATGTATAAATTGGTTGTTTCTCGTCTGATTAGAAAACCAACATAGCCCAATTAAAAAATACAAAATGATTTTATTCAGATTTTATTTTAAATTGAACCGATCAATATGAGTCCGATTCCGATTGGTATGAGCCCGATTATACTAAATATAAATACGTCAATGTTTGATCTAGAAGATTAGTAAAGAACAGAGATAACGATCATGTTTTAAGAACCTATTGGTTGACAACCCTACCCCTAGATGAATGCATCAACCGTCCAATCACATCGGCGTGAAATCCATCATTGGATTTGAAAGATACGGACGAGATGTAGTAGAACCCAGACTATCAATTGTTCTCCAATCCGATGGTTGGTAGTTCAAGAACACCATGCATATGCTCAAATTAGATTACTCCCACAAATAAATAAGAAGGTAGGTAGATTTTTTTTTTGGTAAATAGGTAGGTAGTTTATTGAACAAATATATAAATGAGAGAAGGTTCTCAATAACGGTAGCGTGGGAGCTACCTTATCTTCTTGTTTTCTACCATCAAATGAAGAAGAAGGGAGAATGTGTAATAACAATTCTATCCTCTAATAAATGAACCCTATATTAAACTGAGTAGGGTTCATAAATGTAATATGAGAAAAGGAATGTTGCGAGAGGGTGTCCTACACTTTCATATGGGGTAGTGAAATGGCCATCATACCCCTCTTGAATTTCATTGTGCACGCTCAGAATGGCCCCCGCATGCAGTAATGCATTGCCAAACTGCCTGGCAAAAAATCCCTTCCCATGTGAAATCCTCTCCCGCGGCAGGAGGTTCCTGCCACTGATCCAAGGGCTGGGGATCAGTCGACCCATCTACCAATACATGGGGAGGTGGGCCGGCTGAAATCCCGCCCTTGGCCGGCGGCAAGTGGGCGGGAGAGGATTTTTTTGCCAGACATAAGAAGGGCAAAACAATTATCCCGCCCCCTTCCAATAAAAATTCCTACCCTTGTTCAATTCCCCCATGCGTGCTCCCATTGGCCATTACGTTGCTGCAAGGGCCATGTAGTAATCCCTTTCCCTATATTATCATACTCCCAGAAAGGTTCTTTGAGCAAAGGATTGAGAGCTATGCCAATACCCCAACAAATTTCTTTCATGTCCCTTATCCCCCACTGAACAACTCACCGGCGCCCATGTCCATTGGAATTTGGTGGGTGCAGACAACAACGCTACTCAAAAAACCTTCTCCATATTATTGTTAGGCAAAAGTTTTTAAGGTCGGCAAACCATGTATCTGATATCATGGTCTATCAACGTCCACCCTAATAAATGAACAAAACCATGCCCCCTATTTACAAAATTCTGACAATACCCCTATCCTGTAATCTCGTCCCTTGATTTCTTAGCTTCCCCATAGCAGAGAACCTCTCCCCCTTATCATTATGTCCCAACCACAAGCATTTATTTATTTATTATTATTATTATTTTTTTGGGCAACACCAACCACAAGCATTAAAGAATGAATGAACATGAAGTTGAAAAAACAAAGAGCGCTCAGCTTCTTTACGCAGAGCTTCATAGTTTCATATATAATGAAAGGAACGACGTTAAGATCTTAGAATGAAAGGGGCCCTAAACCTGATATTTGCTGTTAGATTAGTAGTGCCATTGATGGGATTGATGCCAAACTGAAAGAGCAATCTGCCACATTAGACGGGGCCCAACATTAAATTAAAATCCAGTAAACCACTCTTTATTGAAATACAAGTAGTAATAGACTATTTGATTTAATAAAGTAATACTCGTGCTTATCAGCATATAGAAGGATTTAGTCTACTTTTGCTAAATCCAAAAAACCTTCATCAAAAGACAAAAGTGGAGCCCACAATCAGTAATGCACCATACCTTTTGTATATAACCCAAAACCCTTAGGCCTGAAGGAAGTTAAGAGTACAAGTCCACCTCCAGCCCCCCTCCCTCCCTCCCTCCCTCCCTCCCTCCCTCTCTCTCTCTCTCTCTCTCTCTCTCTCACAGACACATCAATCCTCTAGAAGTTTTTCCGATCTATGATGAACAGAACAGAGTAAAACAATTTTAAAATGAAAATCTAACATTATACATTTAACAAGGAAGCATATAGGTGCTTTTCCTCAAATCCATCTGACTTCTAGACCGTTGTAAAAGTCCCTGGAAGTTTCTATCACAGACTTGGAAAAGACAAACCCATCTTCAATCTTCACATTGAGTCCCAACAGTACCTCACCAGCTTTCCTATTCATAGTTTGAAGGGAGTGAAATTTTGGAATATGGGCAATACATACATACAAGATCAAGAAAAATAAAGAGGGTCCACCATCTAACAAACTGCAATTTTCTTAATAAAATGGAAGATATGAGGAAAGCTACAAAGGTAAACGTGAGAAACTAAACAAAAGGCACAAGCACTAACATTAGAGAGAGAAAAAAAATTGGACAGATTAAGTTTGAACCTTTCCCCAAGTTTATATTAGATGCAAGCCTCAAGATATACTGCTGAAACCAATGGATCGGGAGAGCGAATTACACAACCTCCTAATGCATCATTGTTGAGCCTTAGGTTGACACTCACATGATCCAACCCAACCAAACAGGAAACTAGGCTAAGATTCTAAATGACATTTGGTGCAGTTACCACCACAATAACAACTACTGAAAGAAAAGGAAAAGTTATAGCTATAATGATATACACTGTATGGAGCAGGGAAGTGGTACACAGAAATGCTTTATCTAACCTATCAATAATCAGTGACGAACTAAGCACAAAGCATATGCTTATATGAAATTAAACCATAACTTAAAGAGAAGTGACAGAAAGAAGCTAGAACTGGGAAATACCACAAAATAATGACTAAGAGGGAAGCAAGAAATAAAAATCTGTTTCCCCAGTTTGTAGCAAAAACAATGCAACAAGCATAGAAATGCTTTATCTAACCTATCCATAACCAGTGAAACAAAACAATAATGCCAGTGCATCATTAGTGCAGATTCCTTCTTGGAGACTATATGAAGCTCAACCATAATTTCCAGAGAGAGTGAAAGCAAGAAGCAAGAAAATGGGTACCAAAAATAATAATGATGATTATGACTATAAGTGAGAAGCAAAAAAATTAAAAGCTATTTCCCCACTTTGTACCAAGTTTCTACTGCAACTATGAACCAGACTTCAACACTCTTCATAATAAATCCAGAGCTCATTCATTGAGGATCAGAACACAGCCTAACGGCTGTCCAATTGGAGGCTTTCCATGAACAACAGCTCACAGATTGACTACAACTCAAGTTACACCAAGCCAGTATCACGAGAGCTTTCAACAAAAAGGTGAAGGTCAGGTCTAATCACAACTTTTCCACTGATTCTTCAACATCAGTCGGTTCGAACCTCCACTTTGTTTCATCGAAGCTTCATCATTCTGGTCGATCACCCTGCTTTAAGTCCATAGCAGTGACAAATGCCTTATGAAAGACTGGATAAAGCGACAATAACAAGAGGCTGAGTGGTCTGCCATGAAAGATCTCACAATTCACTTAAAAATTTCCTAGCTTCGGGTTAGGCACAAGTTTCAGCTGTTAATAATCTTACATGTTTTTTTAATTTTTTTTTTATATGGCTACCTCAATCCCTGGAGGCTATGATCATCTATGCTAATATAGTAATGGATTCAATGGGAATCATTCACCACAGCAGTTGCTTTTAGATGCCAAGGTGGCTGTAGGTCCAGATGAATATGTCCTACGAGATGTTGTTCCTGTTGAGGAAGTTTCAAATATTTTGAAGAACTATATTTCTGATTTTTTTTTCTTTTTTTTTTTTGGTGGGAAAGAGGGAGGGGGGATAGAAAATTGTATTAA
Organism: Protea cynaroides; assembly: GCA_028583415.1. Lineage (NCBI taxonomy): Eukaryota > Viridiplantae > Streptophyta > Magnoliopsida > Proteales > Proteaceae > Protea > Protea cynaroides. The sequence goes on from CM053272.1 coordinate 45,227,771, forward strand.
CAGGAGGACAAGGAATTACAAATGGTTCTCCTATTCGGGAGACTCAAAAAGGAAAAGGAGAGAAGACAATTAGTTGTGGGGGATCTCCTATCCACATTAAACTGGATAGGTAGATTCCAAGCATTTACAATGAATTTGTTGTGGAGGGGCATCAGGAAAAGTGGATTTCTTATGCATATTTCTGATGTTCTTTAATGCAGGCAATTACTCTTTCTCAGCAATAAATTCTCTTTTACAAATAAAGAAATAAAGCAATAGGAATCCAAGTCAAACTGAAGCATTAAGGCTATGTTTGGAAGCCAAGAAAAGAAAATTTCTGAATTGAATGAGAGAGATAGACACAAAAACCGATTGTTTCATCATTACTTGTCATGTTTTTTCTTTTTTTTTCTTGACATCCAAACATAGCCTAAGGTACTCAAAATACAGTTGGTTTCTGAAAGAAAGGAAGTTGGTTTCTAGTTGCAGGTGGTTTTTCTATTGGTTTGCTTCTTGACATACAATACAACAAAATGACAAGGGCTGACAGATCAAACAGAAGGGTGTTTTTATAAAGTTGATTTTCAGCAATCATGCATTCAAGTTGGTGATTATTTTCATTTGTTTACAATCCTTGGAGAACTAGTAGCAGCTTTTACGTATGTGAGTGCTGGTAGTGGCCAAATTCTCATTCACTATTACAATTGTGAGTGAAATCCAATTATTGCATGAGGAAACTCACGTAAGAATTTCCCATACCTTGAACAAGCTGATATCCATGGAATCCCTTGAATTGGAGGTATAGTCTGAAGATCAGAAAGATCAACAGGTAATCAAATTTTACAGAAGCGATCCACTCCTTTTTACCAGATCGTAGGGCTCTCGTAGAACTGACCTATGTCTATCACTGGAATACAGCTGTCTCCAGAAGTTCTGAGACAATATTGTGACTTGGGGATATACATTGAAGACGATGTAATAAATAAAATGGACACAAGTTTTCTTAGATGAAATGATGAACTATTTGCTCAAATTTCAATGGAACAAAGAATCAAGCATGCCAGCTCAGACTCACCACAATCACTCTTACATCTCTGCAACCATACTTGATTTACTTAAGTGGTCAATTCCAATGCCTCACTCTGCAACATCAAATGTTGACAGAGCAAGGAATTCTTTATTTCAAGCTGGTCTGCATAGGGATATGGTTGTTCTGCTGGTGCCCATCGTGATCCTCGCTATCCTTTCTGATCTCCCAGCTGGAACGGAATAACCAATTGAATATCTTCAGAAATATGGGGGATAGGGAAAAAGGTCAGCTAATTACTTAAGGTTAGAACAGGTGAGGTTAAAGGTGCCGAGCTTGAAATCCCTAGCAAACAGAATCTCCCCGAACCTGAGACAATGGCTTTTCAATCACGGGTTGGAAACACTTACTTCTCCAAGCCTGGCTCACCTGCCAAAACAAGCTATGAACTTGACGCAGATTCCCCGAAGAAGCGACTTTTGTGCCTCCCCACATCTCTATTCTGTCTTCTTATTATTTAACTTACACGAGGCATCTGCTCCTTCGGTAGGAAGAACTTCCCTCTTCACCAAATCTTTATCATAGCAGACTCCTTGCTCTATGTATCCATAGCATCTGTTCTTATTTGGCCTTTGATCAAGAGGAACATAGCTTATCCCAACTTCCCTTCCAGTATCATCGCAGAGTCTGAACTTGTTAGAACCATTTTCCTCAGAGAGCTTATTCCCATGTATGGTAATGTATTCTCTACCAAGTTTTCCCTTTTCTTCATAATCAATAAACTGATCTTGCATGTGCAACAAGAAGATGTCATACTGCAAGAACTTCTTAGGGAAAGAACTGGTTTTCTGTTCCTCAGGAATGAACAACATTTCTATTTAGTTTATTCTACTTTCCTATTATCTATTGATTATTCACTTTTGCATAGTGAATGGAGTCATACAACTTGCAAATATACAACTTTAACACTATCTATAACTTTTGGTCACTGCCAATCAAAAGGGGGGAAAAAAGAGCCATGGATACAGATTGGAAATGGACATTCTACCGAAGGCCTTTTTGACAGGAGTTTGTTTTTCCAATGAAATACTAATGCCAGGTCTTTTGATTATTCTTTTTCCTTGTCTCTTTGTATTCCATTTATTCTATTTCCAAACCTTCCCACTAACATTCATTTCAAATATCAGGGATTCTACCCAAATTAGATCTGAAGGAAAACTCTATAACTGAGTTAAACTTCGTGGACAACTTTTACAGGTTGACTCAGATATATTTACCTGAACTAAACTATATGATCCAACATTTTCTCATTTATAGAACTAGAAAGCCTTAATCAATCAAAACATGTTCCAGGTTAAGATGTACAGAGGATGCCCCATCACAAGGATTAAGTAAGCAAATGGTTTTGTGGACAAAACTCAGTATGTCATTAAGAGGAAATGTGACCAGGGTTCTATATCATAGTTCGAGACTCTTTAATGGTGGTCTAAGAAAAACAGGGAATATGGACATGTGTGTGCGAGAGAGAGAGAGAGAGAGAGAGCAAGAACTTCACCACTCAATCCCACGAGTGTCTGACCACTATGAGAACATCTCTAAAACAATAAATTATGAAGAGAAAATTCAGCAAGAGAAGAACTTGACTATTTGTAGAGAAAACAAATTGCCCTTTTCAGAAAGAAAAAAAAAAACCCCTAATCTGCTTAAACTATCTAGGATAGGTCTTGTTTATGGATCATTTTTTAGGCTTACAGACCATGGACTACGGAAATAGGGCCAAAACTAGCCAGTGACATTGAACTAAAATTGTGGGTTTGTGGAACAGACATTTAGATGCTGGACAAGTTGATATCCATCTTGAACTTAACCATGTATCCAACTGATGGGGAATCAATCAAGAATCTATCCATCAGGTGGTCAAATTGATAAGGTAGTCGAATTAATATCACAAAGCTAGTTCATGATGGTCATGGTGCGCAAGTGTTTTTTGTTAAGTTGAAAAATAAAACGTTCCTACATATCTTGTTGGGTCTGATGGGGAGAGATAAGGAGAAGAGATAATTACGGAAATAAAATAGGGAAGATAAATCGGTTCAACGGAGGGAACTGTGCCTCTAGCTTTATTGAGGAAGTCTGACCTCCGGTTGGAGGAAGCCTAACCATCGTGGTCTCTTTAAAAGGGTCACAGTGTTTATCATATACAAAGTTGACTTCATTCATCTCGTACAAACAAATAAATAGAGCCATGAAGTGGCCATAGTTACATAACTTCCCCTCTCATCTCTTAAACACCTATTTAGTTATAATAACTCCTAATAACTCTAATAACAATGACATCCACAATGACTAATCCACTATGACCCATCTTACCCATGACTCCTATCATAAAAAAAACAACTGACCCATAACCAATTAACCCCCATATATTGAAATAATTGCATCATGCATGGCCACATGCCCAACACATAACAGTCTACATGCATTACAACACCCAATTACAAATGCATTTGCAACACATTATGATAATTTTAATTGCTCGGATTACGAAACAAAAAGATGCTAGCTATTTCCAGCAGTGATGCCCACCATCATGCAATTGTACGCTGTTTAGAATCCTTGGTTATGGTTCCTGAAGAATAGACTGTTCGGTTATGCTTATTTAAGATCATCTGTACACGTTAGAAGTTGCATTATCATGAGTCATGACAGTAACACTAGGGTGAGGAATGGTTGTCTGCTGCAATCTAGGTGTAATGAAGATAGAAATCATAAGGTTGAATTCTTGAAAACAGAGATTGAATATCAAGTATTTGAAGACACATACACAAACAGAGAGAGAGAGAGAGAGAGAGAGAGAGAGAGAGAGAGAGATCACAGAGCAAATATTTGTTCCACATAGAGAGAAGCATCACATTCTGAAGTGTCACATCAACAAATTTATTACTAGTGCTCCATTCCTGTGGTACCTAAATTACATTCTATGAGTATGAATATGATCAACACCAGTTAAGTGAAAACCAAGAATTTTCTTTGCATAGTCCCCCAACTAACCCCCCCCCCCCCCAAAAAAAAACCCCCCCAAAAAAAAAGAAGAAAGAAAAAAGAGGAAGGGGGGGAATCCAAGTGAAGATCTGAATTTTTTTTCTTCTCTTACTATTCTTCATTAAATAAGGGGCCCATACCAATGGCTCCAAGACAGAGTCAACAATTTGATTCTAAACATACATAGTGCATAACAATTACATGAGTTTCCATAAAAGCAGCAGTCAGCAGTGCATACCAAGAGGTTTCTTCAGTTGCTGGGATGTTTAATTATCCTCTGCAGAACAACTGTCCTTGCCTGACGTATTTCCCGGCTGCATCTGTCAGCTTGTTCACTCAAATCTTCAATACTTTTCATAAAAACCCCCAACTTTTTCTCAATCTCTTCCAGTGCAATCTTCACTGCCTCCCCTTCCCTAAGTGCAAAATCAGCATTCTGCATTAGAGTCTGGAACTCTATTTCCAAGCGGTCAACCAGAACCCGAATACTATCCAAGTCCTTGATTGCAACATAAGTGCCAACCTGCATGGATCCAATCACTTCCTTCTGTCCTTTCAATGCATTCTCATAGCCCGTCCAAAGTGAATCAAACCACTTACCCATTGATCCTACAGGAATGGAAGTTGCCGCTGCCAGTGCAGCAACAACAGGAGGCGCTGCCATGGCAGCTGCCACCACCGAGCAAATAAGAATGGCAGCAAAAGTTGCAGCAAATATAATGCTGGAAACCTTCCTCCATGCCTTTACAGATTTGAGCTTCTTATCAAGTTTATTCTTTCGGACTTGCAGCTTTTGTAACATCAACACCTGACGCTTGTAAACTGTTAGGAAGTTCTGGTAGAAGTCCTCCGTGAATGGGTTCCCAGCAGCCTTGAAATTCTTCAGTTCCTCCAGTGTCGCCAAATATTTTTTGTCATCTGCCCCTTCCTCCTTTCCAAATTGTTGCAATGCAACATGAAGGATCAACTGGCTGTCACGGGCTTTCATTAGGCATTTCTCCAATGCCGTACAGAAATCTAAGGTTTGCAGACTGTTCTCGAAGTAATCCTCCACAAGCTCGAAGAGTTCCTGGTTTTTCCATATATCTTTCTTACAATCTAAGATGACTTTAACGACTTCCTGGTTCGTCTCAAACAGGCTTCCTGTAACTTCTATCAGTGAGTCAAATGGGAGCGCTCGAACCTCAACTCCAGAGGCGAGTGAGTTTAAAACACGGCTCGTGCGGGCTTGCAGGGTGCAATCAAAAGACTGCAAATCTGGATCGAGCCTACATGCTGCTTCATATGAGCTCAGCCCGGCTCTGTACTGCAAATTGTCATCGAGCTGAAGAACAGGAGGAGCCTCCTCTGTCCTCTTGCTGAATTTTCCTCCCATCGATGCACTATTCAGATCCTTTAAAACCCAAAAGAAACACAAATCAATCTGGAACCTCTGTCCACCTCGGATTGCTATCGTGTAAACCCTTGTACTCAGATCAACAATTCCCAGGCAAAACCCCAGATCTAAGCAGAAGGTTTCCTGACAGAAAGAAGAAAATCTCTACTATTGAGCGGAAACCAATCTTAGCACTGCATTATCTAACAATCATCTTAAAAATGTAATATCCAACTGAAACCCCATAAAGCTGAGCTTAATAGGTCTGAAAATTTTATCTTTCAATAAAAAATGAATAATAAATACTAAAAAGAGAACGAAACTCACTCTCTGCTACCTCTTCAATCCAATAATTGTTTCAAACTTAAAAGGAAATCATATAGAGAGATAAAATACAGCACGAAATTTTCTCACCTAATCAACCACAAGGAACAACGGAAACTTGAGCTTTCAACGCTGATCGATGCTACAAGATTTGAGAAAGATGGTTTCTGGAATGAAGATGTATAAGCTTACAGAGGGTTAAAACTTGAAAATCCTTAAGAAGCAGATAAGATGGGACGGTGGATTGAGAAAGGCTTGCACGCATGAGAAAAAACCGAGAAGAAAGATGTGGCGGCCGGGTATAGAAAACGCGGGAAGCAATCAATGTCTTCTTCCTTAATTTCTCCCACTCTCTCTCTCTCTAGTGTACAGTTTTGACTCCCGAAGCAACGGTTACAAAGGATAACTGGATCGGAATGATTGACAGTCAAGAAGTAAAAAGAATCCTCCTCACGACTCCTGCGTACCTGTGTGAGCTCAGGCAGTCGGAGGGGAAGAAGAAAAAGGAGAGGAATCAGTAAGTTCTCAAGAGTCAAAGACACAATCCAATCACAGTGGGAAGCAACCGGGTAGGTTCTGAGAAGATTCAACTCCAGGGGCAGATATTCCATCAAATGACAACAAAAATTCGTATCTCATTTTATTACCATGGACTCTTAATGAACTTTGAATTTACCAAAAAGTCACAAACTTGTGGTTTACATATTTACCCCTTACATCATCTACAAGTACACGAACCCTCCATGGGACCTCATCGCAGTCCACTGGAGGATCCCACCCTCATAGACAGTGATGAAGTTTCATGGATAATACACGTATGTGGAGAGAAACTGGCCTCCAACTTTTTAGGTTGAAATATCATATCTTATTTATCTACTTGTATATGAAGTTTTTTAAATATAAGTGGTATTTGACGGAAAAAGATCGTATCTAGTCATTCAGACTGTCTAGTCATGGACAGATTGATTGGATTTTAAAGACATGCCTCCCAATGTATTAGTATGCATATCTTCTACATCCAGTTTGTCTGTTCGACGAACTGGACAAACTGGAGACGATCTTAATCCACTACTTGACACCCATGGTTTTAGGTATCACTTAGGTCCCAATTGGTTTTGGTAGTGGTCATTATGAATATAAGATGATACAGTTTGTATTAGTTAAGTTAATCGAAATGGATATTAAGAAAACTTTAAATACATAAAATATCTGAATTGGTTTTGCATCTTTTTGAGAATGACTCCAGATTTTGCCGAGTTCCTTAGAGAGAGTTGTCTCGCGCCGTCGATAGATTAGCAAAACTTTCTCTTTATTTTTATTTTAATATAATATTATGTTAATTACAAAACTAACCTTACTTGCAATAAGTTTTTCGTTTTAATTATTTCATGTATGTATGGTTTTCTAGTAGTTTTACTAAGGAATCAACTAAATGTTCCAAGGCATATATGTTTTTTTTTTTAAATAACAGCATCTATGTCAAAATGACAGTAAATCTTAATTAATTAAAGTATGATATCAATGTAGGTAGGCAGATTGCTACATATTTCCTTTTGTTTTCTTATAAGTTGTTTTAGTGACTATTAAATTCATACATTATACAATTAATTGTCTTTAAAATAAAAAGAGAATCTTACATTTGAAAAACTATAGAGGACGATTTTCATGCATGAACCATGCGCATACATAATTAATGCATTTGTCTAATAAGGCTAGTTTTGGAATTACATTTTTTTTTAATATCTAACTATGAAAGGTAAAAAGACCATGCATGTAGATGATCGTACACGAAACCTTTTGTCAAAATTAATTCTATCTCGTATTATATGAAAATTGAAAAGGGTAAAACGAAAACAAAGGAATTTTAAAAAAATAATTGTTTTATTTTTCTTGTGTTTAATTTCTTTACCATGAAAAAAATATAACATGGATTCATAGAATTCAGTCCAATTTATCCATGGTATTTCCTTTATTTTCGGGATTTCAAAATGAATTTCGTGTATTCTCCAATTTCACAATTCAAATAGCAATAAATAAAAGAACCACTCACCAAGATCGGAATCCTCCCATGTCGTCCAGTTCTTGAGGCCGTGATTGCATGGCTAGAGGTCACTGGCTACTCGACACACATACCAATACACAGTAGGTGACCTCTAATTATGCGATCACGGCCAGAGAAACTGGGCGATATGAGAGGATCTTTATCCCTTGCCACAAGGCATAGAGGACAGGAATGGAAAAAAAGAGAGAAATTGTGAGGAGACCATAGCTCTTCATGTGAGAGCATAGAAAGAGATCACCACTACAATGTTGTGAAATATTTTTTTCGTCTAATATGGGAAAAACAAGCTTTCCGGACTTTGTAGGACCTGCAATTAGATATAAGAAAAGCGAGATTATTGTAAAATAAAAAATCTCATCCCCGTTAGATGCCCCACATGCTCTTATTTGCCCTGTGCTGGTGCGGAGGCCATGCAATTTTATATTGATTCCCTAGGACGACTTGTAGTGGCAATCCTGTTATTTAGAATGATGATAGGTTTGTTATGTTACCACAAAGACTTCTTTAAAACGATGACTGATAAACCAAATCCAAGCCTTTTGGGGTTTCGGCTACTTTAACACGCTTATTTATTTGAGTTGTACTACTTAACACTGGCCGGTGTCAAGGCCCATTGATACCGATTCCAAACGGGGAGTCGGGGGAGTCGGGATCAGGGTGAGAAAATAAGGGGGTATTATGGGAAACTTGTAAATGAAGGGGGTAGAATGGTAACTTCGTAAATGGGGGGAGGGGTTCGAGCGGATCTAACAAACACCAAGGTACTTGTGTCCATTAAGCATTAAACCGGTCCAATGTCAGCCAATAAAACCCTTTTAATATGTGTCAAACGTCAGGATTTATCTCAATAATATCCCTTCCCCATCCCACCCCTCATCTTCTTAAAAAAAAATTGGGAAAAGAGTATATTTAAGAACACATTTTTTTTTTTTTTTTTTTTTTTTTAAGTTCAAACTAGAGTAGACATATGGTGAGAGAGATCCAACCGTGTTAGGCGGGGTGGACGACTGGAGAAGATCTTTTTTTCTAAATGAAAGTACCTTAACTGATGTAATTAATCTTGGTAATTGTTAAGTCTTCATTTTTAATTTCCTATATTACCCTTCAACCGTGGCGTAAAATCTATCAGGCAAAAAAGGCTGGATATTAATTGACTTTGGTTGAAAATCCATCGGTTTTTACTGTTAGAATAAGTGTTTAAATAGGATAGAGACCATTCAAAGAAATGAATATTCTACTTGACACCAATTCAGTGTCACGATGGTCAAACACCGGGCTTTTGTGGTCATGTAAAATCCCTTCCGGATATTGTGGTTTCCATGATAGTTTAATGGGTGCGCGTAAAAATAAAATAAATAAATAAATAAATAAAAAGTGTCGAAAGGGAGACCCGGTGTCAATTAGAAAGACCTAAACTTAAAGAGCAAGTTACTTAACAATGCAATGATCATTCAGCCACATCAACACTCACCAAACCAATAATCCAAAAGTAGTTACTTTCAACTTTAGTTCAACAGTCCAACATATGCAAGAAGATGATAAAAATAAATCTTAAAGCGTGTTTTGGCTCATTGCAATTGTATTTTCCTCTCAAGAGCATATTCATTTGTGAAGGGAGTCAATCACAGCAAACTTAGGCTAAGTTTGGATGCTAAGAAAAAAAAGTTGGAAAAAGACAGTAGACACTTGTTTCATCATTATTTGTTTCTGATGTTGTTTTTTTCTCTTATTGAGTCTTTCAGTCTAATCTGATGTCCATCCACATAAGAAATTTTTGTTTTTCATTCCCATATTTTATGGGGTTCCCAATGCCAAAGGATCACGGCTCTCCCATATTATGAGATTAACAAAACCCCCTTAATCATTTGTTTACTATTTCCATGTTAAGACTTGAGAGAAAACCTTTAGAAGATCTCATAAATGATGTTCCCTTGTTCCCCTGAAAGTTTATAGTCATTGCTTTGAATCAAGTGTTGACGCCCAGTTTTACTTTTCTGAGAAGCTCAGAAGAGGATCAAATTGGTTGCAGAACTAGGCAATCAAACAATCTCTAGTAGGAATTTTTTTTTGGGGGAAAATGATGTTAAGGTCTTGAAGAAAAGGGGAACTGCATAGTATGTATGAGTCAAAGCTGTTTGATTTTATCCACAATATTTCCGTTTGGAGGGAAACTAATTAAGAAGGATCTTTGTTTTAAACTGTTCATCAGAACTAGAATAATTAAATAGCTATAAGAACACGAGGAAAGTAATCAATTGTTTTTTTTTTTAATGAAAGCAGGTAGTCAAAATGTTAGTTGATCAAGAACACATGAAAAAATTAATCAGGTTTAACACCTGCAGAAGCTCATGTGGCATGCAAAGGATAAGAACAAGAAGTATAATTTTTTTTTGTTTTTTTTTTTTTTTTGTGGGGGGTATGGGAAGGTGGAGGCAACAATGCATATAAGCATTATTTTTTGCAAAAATAATTTCATGATTTTTATAAGATGCAGCAATTTATCATTCTTTTGCAGTATTTTCACTCTTATTTATTTCAACATTTTCTGTATCACTGGGGGAGACAGAAATTTATCCTTTTCTGGTAGGGAGAGATGCAATATGACATCAATTCAACAGAAAATCATTGCAACTCTTCAATAAGATTGTTCAATTCCATCTAGTATTTAACTATCAGATCATTATTATATAGGGGTCATTGCTTGGAGCAATGGTTAGAAGCTTGAGCTGCAATTGTGAAAGCACAGCTGCACAGGTTCAAGGGTAAGAACAGCGATTTTGTTCAAAAATTCCAAAAGGTTAGAGCCATCTCCAGTCCACTTCTCTCAGTACTCTGCAGAAGTAGGACTTGCACAGTGTTACAGCCCTTTATCAAATCATATTAGTCTTATATGATTTATAAGTGTAATTTCTCTTCGGCGACATATTTTTCCAATTTAAACAATAAAAGTCCATTCCAACGTACAAATCACCTGATCCAAAGTTCAATATTTAACTAACAGCTGATGTCCCATCTGTAGTTTTTACTGAGCTTCCTGAAGACCCCAACACTTTTGTCCACAAGGACATATGCCTCCACAGACAAATGGTTCAATACTAGAATACTAAAATCATTACTGCAGCAAAATCAATTGATCTTGGAGATGAACCTTCGCACAATGAGAGAGATGGTTTTTGTTATTTACTTCAACACCTATCTGCAGAACTTCCCTACCAGTTAACATTCAATCATCCACACCTTCACTAGATTACCAAGTTATTGCCCGCTAGATTGAGCTAGTGTACCTTTTCAATTTCAAGTACTGTAATATAAAAATAAATTCTCAAGTAAATAACAACTCCAGCAGCTGTATGTTTCTATCCTTATCCACTCTAATATAATAACTCAAAGTTGTTTTTAATATTTTATATGCTTAGTAAATAAGTCTAGGATATCTTCAACTTCTTCATGCATTCTCTGAGATGTTTTCTACCTATAAATGTAAGTTTTGTACAACAGAATTGCCTATCAAACACTATTTAGAATAACAAAAAAATTGTGATCTTAATTTCTCCTGAAGCACATCAACAATGCAATCCTATTTCATCACCCAATTAATGCATACACAACGAAAGAAGAAGTATTTGATTAAAATTTCAGAAAATTATATACTTCATTTATAATGAGTTATACAAAGGGGTAATGGACAGAAAGGAAAAACAGAGAATGATACATCTACAAGGAGTAAATATATTAATCCTGTCAATATATTTTTTTTCTTTTTGTTATCCACACTAAACTACATGACCTCTCACACTTCTCTAATATATGTAAATGTATGAAAATGGTCAACACTTCAACCATTGGATGTTTTCCAACGCCTTAAGTGTTTACCATGTTTCATGAATGACTGTGTACGAAAACCAGTCTTTTATATATATATATATATATATATATATATATATATATATAAACACACAAAAGAAAGCTAGAATGGGAAGCAGCACAAATATTTCTTCCAAAACTTTGTCATCCTTCCCACAGTCTTTCTTTTTCCATCTGAATCTGCTGGAAGACCACTGGATGATGCCACTTTATTTGCTGAGTTTGTAGATAGGACTTGAACTGCAACATGGTTTTGCATCTTTCTCTCGAGGACATGCCGCTCTACTGCTGAACCTGGAAAGCATAGGGTTCTAGATGAGGATTTCACCAATTGCAAAGTTAATACCAATTACAACACAGAGCCATTTAATGAAGAGTTAGCCAAGGCCAGTATGCAGCAAGGGTTTGTTAATTATCATTTAGATACTAATTATACAAGTATACAACACAAGGCTAATGGTTGGTCCTGAACTCTGAAGGGAGTATATTGTGCATACTGATGGAAATCACCATCTATAAAGCTTGCATGTCTTCTGACTATGAAACATCAGCTGATCTAAGCAAGGGACCCATCATAATGGATCCAGCCACTTGCTTACGGTGTTGTTTATATTATTAATAGACAACACTTGCAACTAAAGAAAACTAAGATCCTTAAGTTTGAAGAACTTAATATGAATTTATCCAACACAATGGAAAAACTGCAACAAGGATATAGAAACGACTGGAAAAGAATTGATTGGTGGACATACCAGAGGATGTTGGCTTGAGAACCATCTGTTTTGGTCTGTGAGATGTAGACACACAGAAATTAGAATTTGTCTGGTTCTTCTGTGTGTTTTCATTTTCACTTTTTCCAGCCTCTATATCCCGCAACAAGGCCAAGGAATCAAAGTACTCATCCGATGACATGGTCAAACAACTTGAGTTTTCAGAACTGGAAGAAGGAGATTGATGATTAACAAGATCAAGTAATTCCAGGAAGTCTCCATCATAGCATTCATGCAGGTCCTCGACTGGATTATCAGGCCTCTGGTCTGGCAGATACCTTTCAGACACAACTCTCCATCCAATCTCATCAAGACCATAGTTCACCTACACAGGCATAAACATATCTGATGGTTTAAAATAAGAGATGAAAGCACAACTAAACCCAACACTCATTTTATGTCATGAATATGCAGGCTAAAATCCCCCCCCCCCCCCCCCCCCCAAAAAAAAAAAAAAAAAAAAAAAGAGCATCTATCTTCATTTCTGTAGACGAATACTCATCTCATAGGCACAATCATTGCTCATGTTTTCAGTCAAGGCAAAACATGTGCACATTCACTAGAGAAACTGTGGACTGAGTCCAAATTATATCCATGAACCTAGCAGGGATTTATTCTGAATCGGTAAAAGATTGATTTGGGGGTGGGAGGCAGCCAAGAAATGTACTGAGCACCTAATGATATACTGCTGCAGAAGATGTCCTTTCCAACAAGGCAGAAAAGAAACCAAGTCATGGAGTTCACTTACCTGGGACCTGTTCGAGCCATCTTCTGCATGGAGAAAATTTTCTGCTGTATGGTTCTGGTGCTCTTCACGGTTTGGACTTTGGATACTATTGAGAAAGACCCTACACAATGAACTGGAATCCTGCAAATTATAAAGCAATCAGCAGTTGGCTAGTACGTTGGAGTTGTCTAAGCTGAAAAGCAGAAAGGCATCTATTGGTTCTTAAAATACCAGAATCTCATTCTTTTCAAAGAGTCCCTTTCGATATAACTTGTATTCATACATCATCCAATCAGTTTTAATTTCATTAGGAGCTCTGCCTTGATAGAATTCCAGAGTAGTTCTGCAACCAGTAGTGGTAGCATTTGTTGGTATTTTGTGTCCCACCCCTGTAATTTTCCAATATCCATTTTCTGTATCTTTAGGGTCTTCCGAATTGAAGAAGCACCAAATGTGATCTGCAACATATTTCTCATAAGCTGAGTGACCATATAAGTAAGCAAACTCTGGCATGTTAGTGTGGTATTCAATAGAAAATATAAGTTGGATAACCATGCTTTACTGCAGTATTTTTTTTGTTGAAAACCAGGACCCTGGAACTGTCTGAACCAAATCTATAGGTCTGGTGTTTAAATTCAACGATGAATTGATAAAACATTGTGACTACTGAGAAAGCAATTTTTTCCCGGGAGTTACAAACATACTATCCGATATTGTCACCACATTTTCTACGGGCAATGCCAGCCTGCCAGGTCTAAGTCATGTGATTAGGGAAGTGTTTCTATTCCCCTTAAAACCAGAAAACTTGTTTACCCAGGGATTATTTCAGCCACTTGTATGGGGAAGTGTCTGGGTGACAATTCTGTGTAAGAGTGGAGTATAGTGTCATGCATGTAGGACAAATATAAACACTAGACTTGTGCATGAAAATAGTAATAGTATCCACTATTATTTTTTCGCAGCTATAGTCATAGTCATGCACATGTGAAAGGAGGTATCATATGATATCGTTTTCTAATCCAAGTTAACAAAGTTTTGCAATTTTCATGATGGGGGGGGGTTGGGGGGGAGGGAGAAGCTCGCTTTATCATCTCCAAATATGCGCAGCATAGGTTGGGAGATAAAAGTCCATTTTCAGACTTTTAAAACATTGAAATAAATTCCCAGGGTACCACATCCAAAAATAGGGCCCTGAACACTACAATATAAAACTGAGCTGATATATGAAGAGGAAAGGAATCTGATAGCCAAAATAATAAATAATGCTGAAGTCATAGATGACTGACTACCTATCCTGATAAAATCCAACCAAGGCTCCACATCATTACTTACCAGGCAAATTCCAGGGCAAAACATTGTAAGGGTTCACATCTGAAATCACATTGCTTGGAAGAGAAGCTCCACGGACCATCCGTTCCAAATGTCCTACCAGCTCTCCATCAGGGGAATGGAATTCAATAGGACCAAGCGTAGGGACAGGAGCTGGAGGGCACATGGTCATCCAGATCAAAAAGATAAATCAAAGCCCAGAACCTGTTTTTGGGCAATTCAAAGCAGAAGGTCAGTAATTACAAAATTTGCCTGTTGTCAGAACAAAAATAGATATCACAAAAAGGTGAAAAAAAAAAGAAGGCTTTAGCAGAAAAAATAAGTTGAATACAATAGGGAACAAACTTCAACCCACATTAATGCACCAAACATGATCAGATGATGAAGATTGAAACTAAATCTCAATGTTCATATTTCCAGTTCTCAAATGAAAAATAGCCTCAACCTAGTGAAAGTTCAAAGTGAGCACAGATATCAGAGTAGTCAAAATAAAACTTCGACTGAAACAACCCTTTACAGGGCCTCCGAAGATTCTTTTTCCTAATGAAAAACAATAAAAAAAAAAGATTCAAAGATAAAATTAAGTGCTGGATATAAATAAAATCTCTATGAAACAAACTATTTCCACAATCGACAGGGTCACACTACTCATAAATGGAATGTGAAGGAACCTGATTGCTCAAGATTTTGGACATTCTCCACCAAGCCTAATGCTAACATCTTGGGCTTGGATACACGAAACCTGTTCTCTATTCTAATCTTTCTAGAGTTATAGTTTCTATTAAAACATAATCCCCGAAACCTTTACTCACTACTTTCCCTCATCCTGTCAGATAACGGCGCTACCTCTACGTTCCTATAAATCCATTCATTTCTGGTTCGGTCCTTTCTAGTTTATCTATCATCCATCTTAGCGTTCGAATATGAGCCGTCTTCGTTCATGTGCGTGTATAGTTTATGGTTGGCCAGCATTCTGCCCAAAAAGGATGGTTTGTCCACTCATACTGATGCTCCATATACTGCCCCGTCTATCTTCTAATGTGATGATTCTAAAACATCCATCACAAATATATATAATTCCAAGAGAACTAAGAATATGTCTCAACATACCATATTTAAGAAACCAAGAAGCCAGTAAGAATGGGGATCGTATCCAGAAGTCCCAAAGAGCTTAAAAGGCTTTCAGCCTGATCCTTTATAACCACTAGAAAATCTCAAAACAGGGATCTTGTCTCGGGATAGAGGTGACTGTGCTCATGCAAATAACGTTTGAAAATCAGAAAACTGAAATCCATCCATTCATCTGAAATCGTATAACATCACTGACGAAATCAGAAATGAATACAGACATCGAACAGAGGCTATACATTAAAGTATAACTGAAACTCAAAATCCAAAAATTGAGAATTGAAAAAGTAGCACAAGACGGGAAATTCAATCTCTTTGAATTAAAAAAAAAAGTAGCACAGGACAGGAAATTCAATCTCTTTGAATTAAAAAAGTAGCACAAGACAGAAAATTCAATTTCTTTTCTCTATTAAAACTCCAGATTTGTTTCATGAAAACTTAATTCTTGATCACAACATCCAACTACTCTGCAAGAATGCAGAAACCGAAAAGAAAAGAAGAGAACAAGCTTCCAAGAATATACGAAATCACAATTCAATTTCAGACTCCAAGCCAAAAACATAAGAATTTTCAAAAAAATTGCAGACGAAAAAAAGCAAAGAAGAAAAATGATTTTCCAGATGTCTCACTTAAAAGCAGAAATTATTTTAATCAGACACCAGAGAATCTCTCTACTATTCCCTTTCGCTCCGCTACAGAACACTCGAGTTTCTTCACTCACTCATCCATGGCTACTATCCTTCAGTCCAGAGCCAAGCTCCAATCGAAGATGCGTAGCTACGATTTCAAATGAGGTTTACGCGTGGAGACGAAGGAGCTGACCTCTTTGTAAGGCTGCTTGACTAACGACTGTACCATGGTTAATGAATTAACCTCCGTTAAGTTGTCACCGTCCCACCACTCAAACGGTGATTTTTCATTTGATTTGTGATTAAGTTCGTTAATTAGAATCTTTAATTACAGTTAAGTCCACGTGTCGTTTAGTTAGTTCACTCTATCACGATCTTGGTGGGCCATCATTGGATTGGCCACATCGTTTCCTCGTAGTTTCCCCTTAAATATCGCGGTAAAACTGACGCGGAAAAGAATTGGAAGGAAAGGATGGCGACATGTTTAATAATGGTTTTATGCCCGCTCCAACCGCACCCAATTTCATATGAGAGTCAAGGTCAAGCGAGGAACCAAATCCTCTTCACCCCTCCCTATTCCCACACTATCTCACCATTGAAGTGTAGGTCGGCTCTAACTCTAATACACTTTAATGGTGAGATTGGGTGGGAGCCAGAGAGTGGGGGAAGAGAGGATTTCGTTCCTCAAGCGGGGGCTTACTGCCTACGGGAGGCATTACAACAACAACAAGATCGGAATAATCTAGATCCGCCCCCAAAGCCCTGACTGCTAGCATTTCATAAGCCAATTAACGGGGTAGGCCCATAGGGTCAGGCTTGGTAACCCAAAAAATCACTAGACCTAGCCACACATGATTAATTGGGAAAGAAATCCTCTCCATCCGTCTCCATGTAATCCAAGCCGTCCAATGTTCCGCTGGACAGATGGAGAGGATTTATGTACCATAATTAATAGATAAATCTTCTCATACATGTTGTGGGTTCAAGGTTCTAAATCCACATAATGGACACAGAATCAGCCATGTCAATGTACGGATAAAAAGTTGATATGTGATCGATATTATATATAATAATATTAAAACAGGATTAGATTAAGGATCGATCAAATCCAAAATCGATATGAATCAGCCAATCCAATACCAAGTTGAGTTTTGAGAAAAAAAAAGCTTTCCACATAGACCATGTATGAAAACATTACCAAAGGTGACTTACATACTCTATAGACCAAAAGCCAGTGTACCATACGCCCACATGGTAGGTTAATTAGGACTCAAATCGTCTCCCGATGTTGGAGGGATTCCAGTTGTGATCCAACAGTTAGAGTTCACTCAAAACGTATATATCAATACATCAGTATATATACTGGGTAAACTCTTACCGTTAGATCTAGATGAACTCAACAATAGGATACAATTTTTTTTACAATTAATTAAATTTTGATCAATAATATTAAATGACAATCAGATTGGTTTGAAAGTCATTCAAAAACCCGATCCGTTTCCATCAATATGAAAGGGAAAGGAGTATAAAGGAATATATTCTCTCATAAATATATGATGTTATTACATTGTAAATAAATTCTAACCTCAAATGATATATTTGTAGCCTTTCTTAACCAGATTATTGTATTTTCACTTCTTACCTTGGCCGACAATTCAATGTAAAAGTGAAAATCTATGGACAAAATTACAGCCCACAAAAAAATTTGGATAGCTGTAGATACGTATAGATTTATCCATTTTAATAGATAAAGCCTATAATTTAGACAAAAAAAATTGTATCCTATTGTCTAATTTTTTTTTCAATCCAACGGCTAGAGTTTACTCGACGACAGGAGATGAATTGAGTCCCATCTTCTATATCCGAAATAGACAACAGATTTTTTGGATCAGTAAATCTAGAGAATGCGTCTTTAGAACAGTACCAAGTTTTGTCATGTGAAAGGGTAACATGATAATTTTGATCATATGAGTATTAGACTGGTCAAATGTTAAAAGGATCCGCATCGTCTCCTCCTAGTGGTCTGGGAGGACAGTGACAACCTTCTTTGGATGGTTGCCACGTGGCTCTCGGTGAATCCGAGTCCCACGTCTGAGCCGACACCCAGCCGACAAGCCAAGCCGACAGGGGGGTGTCGGCTCGGACGTGGGTCTCGGATTCATCGAGAGCCACGTGGCAACCATCCGAGGAAGGTTGCCACCGTCCTGGGAGGAGACGATGTGAATCCATGTTAAATTCCATACTCTAATATTCAATTGTATTTTAATCATTTGTTCTTTGTTTTTTAGAATAAATTTCAGCTACCATCCAAAATGGTTTTGAAACATCACTTACTACCCACAATTTTCAAAAGACATCAATTACACCAAAGTAATTTACGGAGGAGACTAAAATCACTGTTAGACATTTTTACCCATTTTGTTTTTTCCATCATAATGAAATTAACAAATTTAGATAGTTGGGTTTGAACCCTTGTTTCTCTGAAATGCACAAATCAATGCCTGAAAAATTTTACCCAAAAAAAAAAATGCCTGAAACGTACTGGGTTCTTTGCAACAATCGAGAAAAACAAGGGTTGTCGAAGGTGGGTTCGTTGTCGTTCAGTGAGTTTGTGGAGAAGAACCATCTAAAGATCAAAGACGATGGTTATGAAAAGGAAGGACAACTGGACCAAGTTCAAGAAGACGATACAGAGAAAAATTTTCAAAGCGATGTAGTCGGCGCTAACCTAATAAAAGGGGGAAGATCGAGATTTTCGGGCCAAAGGTATTGATGATGCTGAACTTGCCTCAAATTTAACAGCAGGAGTACCCAGGAGAACAACGATTCTGTGCTGAAGAAGGAAGCCATGGAGAAGAGCAAACAACTCTTATCTTCAGAGTGATTCGAAAAAATCTCTGAAACCCTTCCTTCTTTGCTCTCGATTTCTAACTCTTCTCTCATCTTCCTTGGTTTGAGGAGGATAATATTCCAGGTTTTGGGAATGAGTGGTTTTGCAATTGTAGATTCCTGATGAAGTTTATCCGGGTGAGTATTTTTACTGAGGAACGTGCTGTGTCTTGTCCTGCGTTTCTTGGCCATTGGCAATGAGTGATTTCCATTGAAAACATAGCGGAGGGTTACTGTTTAGCAAACCCAGAATTGCGGAAGTGGTTTTCTGGTTTTGTTTTCCATTGCAGCAAGAAAAAGATGATGTTAAGAATGCCCGTTTTGTTCTTGCTGGTCGTTATTGTTTTCGCTCCTATTATTCTCTACATCGGTAAACTTGCAATCTTCACTACTTTGCCCTGTAAGTTTCTCCTTTATATGAAATTATCACAAAAATTGACAGTGAAAGATTTAATTATTCCGTTAATTCTCTCTTTTCTCTAGTGATTTCGCAGTTACGATTGGATTCACTAAAGTTTATACTCTCATGAGTATTTTTCTTTCTTTGATAATTTTGGTTTTGACTTAGCATTTGTTCTCCCTTTGGTGGAAGTCGTCGAAGTTGATTTCTTGTTTTCTTTTTCAAGCCGTTGGCTGCGAGATAAGGAAATTGAATCTCCTTTCATAGGTAATCTTTTGTTTCTTGACATTGAAGTATTGAAAGATGCAAGTTATAGGAATTCCTAACTGTAATTTTTTTTCTTGTTGCCCTTGTTCTTTAAATCATCTAGGAGGCATCGATTAACTTGAAAGAATCCATTGGTACCGTTTATTTGGTTAAAGTCAACACTTTTGTTTCGAATTCTGATGGATCCAGGGGAGAACCTTCGTACCGAACTGTAGAACCAGGGGATTAAGTTTTTCTTAGTGATCAAAGCTTCAGATTTGTTAGAAATTCCAGGCGCCTGAAATCTTGCTATTTTCGTCACTTGGCTCTCCACAAAACCTTCGAAGATGAGGTTTGATGCACAGATTTGAGAATGGCATAGTCATCAGCGAAGATGAAGAGATGCACAGAGAGCATGAGGTTTGATATCGTGGTCGGCAAATAATACTTTCAGAGCAAGAGGGTTTTTTTACTGTTTTTAAAATAGCTTGAGCGAAGAAGAGGGTATTATTGTCCATTTTAAGATCGATTTTAGATGACATAAGAAACTAACGGGATTTATTTAAAGGAGTTGATCTATTTGATTAAAGGTGGTAGTTGATTTTTTTGAAAGTTGTGGGTTATATGTGATGTTTCAAAACTATTTTGGATGATAGCTGAATTTCTTTTCAATGGAAAATTATATTTTGCCGCTAGACCAAATTGAAATTTAATATGCGAGCTGTAATTTTATTCGTGTTCACAAAATCCTAGCTCAATTTACCATGTGTCAAATATTTTATTAAGAGAAAACCTCTAGACCTGTTATTTTAGAACCGCTCTCAAAAATGAGAAAAAAAAAAAAAAAAAAACTGTTCTTTAGATGCCGAATGTTGGATTACATGTGATTCATTTGTGGTCCAGTAAATTAATAATACTTGTTCTCATATTAGCGTCGAAGTCGTTGTAGTATAGTGGTAAGTATTCCCGCCTGTCACGCGGGTGACCCGGGTTCGATCCCCGGCAACGGCGTTTTTATTTTTTATTTTTTATTTTTTATTAATTTTTTTTTTGTGAGAGATTGGCGACTGGCGCCATAGAAGCCTTGGAATGGGGAAACACCAATAACACCTTCAAGCTTCAAAATCCAGGAGTTCAGACTATTTCAAACTTTATGATGAACAATTGATAACCTATATTCTTCGATTTTCTTCTCTTTTTATTTAGTTTTTTCCTAGGAAAAAATGGATCATAGATCCGCCACACAATGCCTGCTTCTGCTTCAGAAGGTAAGCAGCTTGACAGAACTGAAGCAAGTCCAAGCCCACATGATCAAAACAGCCATTGATCAAAACCTTTACCTAGTTAGCAAGCTTGTCGAGTTCGCTGCTCTTTCCTCTACCTCTCGAATCTTTGGTTACTCAAGAGAGGTTTTCTACCGAATTCAAAACCCCAACCTTTTCCTCTACAACACCATGATCAGAGGATCCTTGATTAACAATGTACCCGAGGAAGCCATCTTCCTCTACTTTCGATTGCGTGGGGAGAGCCTCCTTCCTAACAACTTCACTTATCCCTTTGTTCTGCGTGCCTGTGAGGATCAATTGGAGCTCAGATGTGGGAAGGAAGTCCACGGCTGCATTATAAGAACTGGGTTTGGATCAGATCCTTATGTCCTTACAACCCTATTAAACATGTACTCTGTCTGTGAAGACAGCATGAGAGCCGCTACCAAGGTGTTCGACGAAATGCCTGTGAAGGATGTAGTGTCTTGGAACAGTGTAATCGCTGGATATCTCAAACATGGAGATTTGGTGTCAGCGACGACGTATTTTGATCATGCCCCTGAGAAGAGCTTTGTTTCCTGGAATTCAATGGTTTCCGGTTATGCAAATCTGGGGAGGATTGAAGAAGCAAAGAGGTTGTTTATGGAGATGCCATTGAAGGATGCTGCTTCATGGAATTCATTGATCTCAGGGTACATCAAGGCTGGTGACATAGTCTCTGCTGAGAGACTCTTTGAGCAGATGCCAGAGAAAGACGTGGTTTCCTGGACAGCCATGATCGATGGTTACCTGAAATATGGTCACTATCATTGTTCCTTGACACTGTTCCGCCAGATGCAACTAGTGAAAATTAAGCCCACTGAGGTAACCCTGCTCAGTGTCCTCACTGCTTGTGCTAATTTGGGCGCACTAGATACTGGAAGCTGGATTCATGGTTATATAAATAAAAATGGCGTTGAGATTGATAACAATCTTGGTACTGCACTGGTAGACATGTATGCGAAGTGCGGCGACATGGATAAGGCTTTGGATGTCTTCATTAACATGGGAAGAAAAAAAGACGTGATAACTTGGACAGCAATGATAATTGGACTAGCCATGAATGGTCGCTGCAGAGAAGCTCTACAGTTCTTCTCAAACATGGTTATTGAGGGAGTGAGACCAGATGAAATCACATTTCTTGGAGTTCTATGTGCTTGTTCTCACACAGGGCTCGTCAAGGAAGGGACTCACTATTTTGAATCCATGAGTAAGGATTACTCCCTTGTGCCTAGGATTGAGCACTATGGTTGTATGGTTGATCTCCTTGGACGTGCTGGATTACTGGAGAAGGCTGAAGAATTCATTAAATCCATGCCCATTGAACCTGATTCAATCATTTGGGGTTCCCTCTTCAGTGCCTGTCAAGTTCAGAAAAAGGTAGATGTAGGAGAGCGAGTGATGAAATATCTGTTAAAGATGGATCCTGAGAACAAAGGTAATTATGTGACCCTTTCAAACATCTATGCTTGCACTGGTAGGTGGGATGATGTTGCTGAGGTGAGAAAGAAATTGAAGGACAAAGGAATCAAAAGAACACCAGGATGCAGCTGTATTGAAGTTAATCACCAAGTTCATGAATTTGTTTCCAGTGACAAATCACACTCAAGATCAACAGAAATATATGAAATGCTGGATTTGATGGCTCGAAGAATGAAGGTTGTAGGTAAGCTATCTTCCAATGAAATGCCTCTGCCATAATAGCATTGAAGAAAATATTAAGACTGCTCAACATTTCAACATTAAGAAAGTTGCAGCATATTGTACATATCTCAGAATCTCCCAAATTATTGAATTGACAGAAACAAGATGTTAAATCAGAATCCCTAAAATATCTCCAAGGGATTGAAATCAAACCACAAGTTTCTAAGATCCAACACAAGAGAACTATATCATGAAAAGCTGAAGATGATAGAACCATATATAAATAATGGATTAAACTGTTCACATTTAATAATTTAGTTTCTCCTAAACTTAAAATCCTATCTACTCAAATTGTTACTGGACAATCAAAAAAATTTCTAGCAACAAACTAGTTCTGTCTGTAAGCAATATAGTTCGCCAGAGCAATCAATGGAGCAGCTTTCTCTGGATCAAATTCAGAAAGGAGTTCCTTGGCATCCTTGTTCAGCTTCTCAGCAAACTCTCTTGATTTCTCTAAGCCCATAAGCTTTGGATAAGTGACTTTGTCAGCTAACAAATCCTTGCCGGCCGTCTTCCCCAACTCTGTAGAAGATTTGGTGACATCAAGGATATCATCCACCACCTGAAACAGCAACCCAATAGACCTCGCAAATTTCCTCAGCCTCTCAACTTGCTCATCAGATCCACCACCCAGAATTGCTCCAATAACCACTGAACCTTCAAGCAAGGCAGCAGTCTTGTGGATATGGATGAACTCAAGCTGCTCCAATCCAACATCAGATACCCCTGCTGAACTAATATCAACCACCTGCCCTGCAACCAGGCCTTCCGTCCCAATCACTTTAGCCAATTCACCGACGACACGGACGATCCTCGCCGGCGAAACCCCGACCGTCGCGGTGGCGATGTGCTCGAATGAAAAGGCCAGCAGAGCATCGCCGGAGAGGACGGCCACATCCTCGCCGAAGACCTTGTGATTGGTGGGCTTCCCACGAAGGAGATCATCGTTGTCCATACAGGGGAGGTCGTCGTGAATCAAGGACATGGTATGGATCATCTCCACCGCACAGGCGGCCGGCATAGCCGTACTATCATCGCCTCCGACGAGCTCGCAGGCGGCGAGGCAGATGACAGGACGTACGCGTTTGCCGCCGGCGAGGAGGGAATAGCGCATGGCTTCATGGATCTTGATGGGGTCTTTGAGGGATACAGCGTTTTCAAGGGCTTGATTCACGGAAGCTCCCTTCTGAAGCATGTAAGCTTTGAAATTGAAGCCCGTCTCCATCTCCGAGCTTTCTCCTTCTTTCAGCCTTTCCTCCTCCTTGGCGACATGAACCGCAGAAATGGAGACAGAAGAAGAAGTGATTCCTCGTCTTGCCTTTGGAGATAAGAGAGACATGGGCAAACTCCGGAAGGGCTTAAGCATCGAGCAAGTTGGGGATCTGGTTCTGCCTGCATGGTTAAATATCGAGCAGGCTTGAACCCATGAACCTAAATTTGCAGAGCTCATCCCTCTCTGTCGAATTTGGCTTTTACCGTGGAGAAGAAGCAGCAACAGGCGAGATTCAAACTGAATAGACTGATACAGTAATGTAAGAGAGAAAGAGATGAGGGATTTCGATTCGCTCTTGAAATCTTCCTGCGACAGATTCCAGTGTCTCAATCTGGAGTCCTCTGCTGAAAAGGAAATTTTTGGGAGATCCTCTTCTATACTAGCTGAAGAAGTGCATGGCTTTCACAGATTCCAAAGGAGACGATGAAGCGAGCGCAAACCAAATCTTCTTCTATCTACTGTTCCAGTCCAGGTGTGCAAATTTCGGTGCCAAACATGACATTCCGCACTCATTTTCCAAAGAAATAAAATAAAATAAAAGAGTTTGGCAGGCACCATTTAATTAATGACCGTTATGTAACTATTATTAATCATTTGATCTTGAAATTTAATTTCCATGTTCTTCTTCTTTTAATCGAGACACGCGACAGAGACTTCGGATCCACATCCTCTCCCTGAGTTTGGTCGGGAGAGTTGGCGGTCAGATGGATGACCATCATCTGACTTTCAGGTGGATTCGAACCCTTCATCTGAGCCGACACCTCTGTCGGCTCAACTTGTCGGCTGGGGTGTCGACTTGGATGGAGGGCTCGAATCCATCCGAGAGTCAGGTGGCGGCCATCCATCCGGGCCGCCAACTCTCCTGCCCAAACTCAGGCGGGAGAGGATTTCTATACAAAGACTTCTTCGGATCTACATCCTCTCCTGCCTGAGTTTGGGCGGGAGACTTGACGGCCCGGATGGATGGCCGCCACATGGCTCTCGGGTGGATCTGAGCCCTCCATCAGAGCCAACACCCGAGCCAACAAACTGAACCGACAGGGGTGTTTGCTAGGATGGAAGGCTCGGATCCACCCGAGAGCCAGGTGGTGGCCATCCATCCAGGCCGCCAAGTCTCCCGCCCAAATTCAGGCGGGAGACGATTTCTATACGACTTCTTCTCAATTTCCATCATGGGCATTAGTAGTAGTAGAAGCAGGGTTCGGTTCCGTAACTGAAACTAAAACCTTAGATTCTTGAGAAGGAGGTTTTGGCATGCTTAAACGTCTTTTTAGAATTTATTTGAATAGGAAAAGAAAAAAAGCTCATAGAGGCCAGTTTCTGACTAATCGATTTGACGATTGTAGATCGGATGATTTTGACTCAAGCTTTCTTAATTAAAATGCGTTTTTTAATGCGTACTATATTATCGTATTATATTGGGTCGTATCAGATTCATACTTTAACTTATATCTTTCATGAGTAATGAATCAATTAATCTCACGTTGTTTAATTCTCTTATTTCTTTTTATGTATTTCAATTCATTAAAGTAATAATTTTTCAATTTATAGGAAGTAATAATTCTTCAATTTATGGGAGTATAATTTTTTTTCATTTTTTTGTCATTTCTGTTTTAATTAAATATGGGAAAAATAATTGAAAGAGAATTCAGCACCCATATTTTTGGTACACACATAATTAATCTTCCATTTTTACAGGTTAAAAAAAATACTGTCGAATCAAGTTTCCAAAATATAATTTGGCCTCTTTTTACTGTCCCACGGCTTTAATCTCATATTGATTAGTGACTAAAGATTAGATATGACAAAAGTTTATAAATAAAAGTTATCGACTCATTGTGTTGTCATTTATGGGTTAAAAGTGGTAGTTTAGGCATTTGAAACCAAATCAATTGGTATGAACTTGATTATATAACAATTGGTATGAGGCCAAATATAGAGTCTATAGACAACCGACTGGCTGATTGATTATTAATTGGTCAATGTTCACCCGATAAGGATCAAATAATTAGATGGTGTTGTCAGCCTCCTTGATCTTAAAATAGTGTAGATTGAGACCGATTAGTTGATACATCTGGATAACATTTCTCATTTTTCAAATCTAGAGACATATTATCGTATAACAAGTATGATTAATTCTGCCCAAATTTTGTATTTAGAGAGGTCGTGTGGGATGTCTCTCACAAACCTAGATTTAGATTTTGTTGTCTCTTGGAGAGGTTTTTTTGTTGTTGATGGCCATGCCGAAGGTAGAAACATGTCCATATGGGAACTTGATGTTTTTATTATTCTTTCATTTATTCTAATAAAATGGATATTTAGCAAAAAAAAAAAGAAAAAAAAAAAAAGATTAATTCTATTCCTCTTGAATGTGATACTCACAACAGTCAACCCCTCATCCTTGTGTGGCTCCCAAGGACCGGACTCGTTTCCTGTGGTCCAGTCGCTCCAATCTACGCCTATTGTGACGGGTTTGTTTTGCACATACCTGGTTATCTGCTACCGAAACCGAAGCACATATGTTTGTTGCCTCCATCAGACAGGCTGGGATGGTCACCTTATTTGGCATACTTAGCTTGTCGTCTCCATCAAACATGTCTATATGGCATACTTTTCCCAATATTTGTTTCTAAGTAATAAAATATAGTGATATCTAAGGAGGAAGGAAAAAAGAGTTTCATCTTTCTCTTACCTCCTAGAAACAAACATTAGAAATTTTTTTCATATGTAAAATATTATGCGTGAAAAGATTCTTTATAAGAAAAGATTTTCTATGTTAATTAAGGTTTTCTTTGGTATGTATTATAGAAGTAATTATATAATACATCATAACATATATAGTTGTTTGGAATGATCTATGATATCTATTTATATTTAAAATAAATCAATATAATCTAAAATTTATAAATAGATTATAAGGTGTTTATCATTATTATGATTATATATTATTATTTCTTTATGTCTAGTGGTACTAAACCATTATTATTTATGACTCATAATTTATTCTAATAAATAATTTTTTTTATAAATAACTCATAAATATAAATATAAAGATAAATTACACGTACTATCTCTGGAGTATGGACTAATATCACCTATCACCCACTAGTTTCTGACAATTACACTTGCTCTCCATTATCTGACAATGAAAATCATATTTTCACCCTTATAGTTTTAAGATGAAAAAAAAATATAATTGACTATTTTAACCTTTTATTGAAATCCAAAATCCCCTAATAATCACATTTTAGAATATTGTGAACTTTGCATCTCCATTTTAGAAGATCCCAGAGTGAAAAGGTTTGGTGAAGACTATTGCGAATCACGAAGGATCTACAACTTCCATGACGACAATTATGATCATTTGGGTTTGGAAATCAAACAATTATGAAAGAACTGAATCAAAAGTTTCCCTGCTATGGATTAAAAACATTTTCAATAAATATAACTTGAAATAAGTCTGCCATGAATTAATACATTTTCAATAACATAACCTGAAATTTCGTGAATTTAATTCACCAAACATTCGTATTTTACCTTTTTTTTTTTTCACAAAGTTGACTTTAAGTCTCTACTCCAATGACTTGAACTCATTTAGAGGAGTAATACCAATGGCCCCAAAAGCACCTACAACAAATCAAATTTCTTTCATAGCCATCACTCGTGTCAACAACCTAGATTTAAATGGTCTATTGATTTTGAAACCATTGGAAAACCCATCTCAGAATCATCCCGTCCCATTTATATGCCGACGGTTTTCGATTCAAGATCCAAATTAAAACCCTAAACATAACCAAGCTTCAACAATAGAATAAAGAAAAAAGTGTATACAATATGAGTCGGATTCTCTCTCCCCCCCCTGATAATCACCACACCTTTAAGAACCGTTAATGTATATGGGTCCCACATACGGTCCAGCACAAAAACCTGGTGGTCCATTTCTAAAATATATTTTTTTAACGGTTAAAACGTGTCGTTTATACCACCACTACTTTTCTGGAGAAAAATACAAGGGTAAGGCGTTGTCTTTTGTAATGGAGATTCATTGATTCATTAAAAAACTATACAACACCCATTTCATGGACTTTCCGTCTGTAATATGTCTAGAAAACCTAAGTGCAATCATACGTGTCAACTAAGCATTCACTTGTTCGGTCAATGCTGACCCAAGGAGTCAAGGGCCAATACCCTCACTTCGATTGGAATCTTTCTGAGTGGGGATTAGGTAATGGTAATATTCAATGAAGCTTGTTTTGCATAATTGCTTTGGATATGGTTTTTATTTTTTCATCCTACTTGTGGTGATGCCATTTGGATGTCAAGGGTCAGTTGGGTGTTTTTGGTCATGTTCATTCAAATTCACGCAATCAAATAAGAACATTTTGACTTGGATTGGATATCGGTTTAGTGTGTTTGGATGTAAATACTATCAGTCAATGGAAGCAAGGTATGTGGTTGTTTCTAAGTCCCCAATCATTGGATGATTTATTGATACTTTCTTCATTAACGGTATTAAGTCTAAATTTTAAAATATAACTTTGCCCTTATCATATTTCCCATTCGTCTTCTTCACATTAGGTTAAAAAAAACAAAGAATCGTATAAAGAATTGTTCCTATAAAGAATGATTTTATCTCTAATTTTTTATTTTTTTTATGAAAAAATTTCATCTACACCCCATCAAAGATTGTTAACATCATCTATACCCACAAGATTGCAGAAACATCACCTAGGTCCACTTAACTGACGAAAATCACTAAAATTATTGAAATACAGTTTTACCCCTCATTTCCCTTCTCTTCTTCTTCCTCACATTCTGCACTTGTGAGTAACCCCTCCCTTCTTCTTCTTCTTATCAGTCACGGTACTGCACTTGTAGTAACCCTTGAGAAATCCCATAAGCAACCAACCAGAATAAGAACACCATCAAACAACCACAAATGGAGAAGAAAACGAAAAAACAGGATGCTAATCATAGTAAATTAGAGATCTAAGATTTATATTTTAGGTATCAAATGCCATCAGAACTCAAAAGGAACACTAAAACAAAGGACGAAAGAGTGATTTGAGCGGATTTTACAACCTTGGTGTGGGGTCCTTTAATTGGTTTGTCCGTACTTCCTCCATGAGTCTGTCGATTGGGATATCGGCCATCTTCAACGATTGCGGGGGACTCGACCACTCTCTTTCCCTCGTTTCTGTTTTTCGGTTGTACGTTTAGCCCCTTTCTTTCTGGTTTTACAATTTTCTCAATACCCATAAGATCACAAATGGAAGGAGAAAACAAACTTTGCCGGCAATGGCACGGCCGGAAGGGTTCCGCATTTCCGGCGGCTCTCGGGGGCACTTCCTCTTCAACGAAGAAGCTCGAGGGGTGCCGTGGGGAAACCCGAGAGAGTTCGTGTCCGAAACATCAAGGTGAGGGAGGTCCTTACTATCCGTGTCGCGGTCAACGGCGACATGAAAGAATTTGCTTGGAAATAATTGGGGCCTTGAAACTAATGGTTGTCGTCGATTCCTTTCTCTTGGAACCCCATTTTTCATTTCTCTTCTCTTTACTCTAAGGATGTATTGTCCATGAAATTTTTTTTTCGCTCGTCGGCATTTCGGGAATGGGCGCGGGTGGCTTCTTTGTTACCCGACCAAAGTTTTGGAACCTGGTGTGTTTCGCTTCTTGTGGGTGTAGTGTGTTAACATCTTTGTGGGGTGTGTTTTTATTTTTTTTATCTATTGTGAAGAAGAAGAATGGGGAACAAGATGAGGGCAAAATTATTTTTTAAAATTTAGACTTAACACCATTAACGGAATGGACATTTTTATTACATGTTTCAGAAATTAGGGATAATATGTGTAATTGTAAGAAACTAGTGGACGATAGGTGTAATTAGTCTATAGTCCAAGGGTAATACGTGTAATTCACCCTATTTTTTTTATTGTTCCTCCACTTTTACTATTTGCTACTCTGAGTCTTGACTTAAGTATCGGAGTTGCCCCAAAAAGTTTGACCTCCTATGTATTCCCTCTGCCGTCTACAAATAGATCCCATATGTTAGGTCTCGATAGATTCCAATGAAACAGGAAATAGGTTGGGTTCGATTTCAAGTTTCTATCTGCTTGGCTTAATAGACATTTATTGGTCCATTATCGATTTGGTTTCCATTTCTATATGTATATTTAGTAACAAGTTGGATTAATACTTTATCGGCCATTATTGAGATAGTTTGTTTTAGATTTTCTACATGTGTATTCTGCAAAAGATTGACTTAACGGACTCTTAACAGTCCATTATGGGATTGGTTGATTTGGTCTCAATTTGGGCGTGTTGGGTGAGTTTGGTTTAGGCTGATCAATCGGTCTGGTCTGATTTCAGTTTTTCCCTGAGCTCTAAATCCCCATCCCAGTAAGATTTGATTTGATTGAACTAAATCAAGTTGGTTAGATTTCAATTTAGATCCAATTTTGACCACCCTAGATCGTCGGATCTAAATGCAAGTTTTTCGAGATTCTCTGAGACCAAGGTTTAAGTAGACAAAATCAAACATGGGATTAGGTTGGTCCTCATTGAATTGCCGGAGAGATTTTGAGACCCACATGAAATTGAACGTGGGATTTTGATTAGAATTGTATATTTTTCCAATCCCTTTCTTTACATTTTATCATTTTATGTTTAAATAAAAAAAAATTTCATATATACCCCATCAATGATTGCTAATATCATCTACCATCAAAAAACTTTATTGTACCAGTCAAAGAAGTCCATTGATCAATTTTATTGTACCAGTCAAAGAAGTCTATTAATCATAAGATTCCTGTTCGATACTGATGTCAACTGAATTGGAATATTTCATGATCGATACTTTCCTTTTAATCAGTTAAAAAGACCATTATACCTTTTATGTGATTTGTTACTCTACCTTCAAAATCTAGGATCCACATCCTCTTCCGCCTAAGTTTGGGCGGGAGATTTGGCGGTCAGGATGGATGGTCGCCACATGGCTCTCGGGTGGATCCGAGTCATCCATCCGAGTCAACACCCCTGTCGGCTCAGTTTGTTGGCTTGGGTGTCGGCTCGGATGAAGGGTTCGGATCCACCCGAGAGTCAGGTGGTGGCCATCCATCCAGGTCGTCAAGTCTCCTGCCCAAACTCAGGCGGGAGACGATTTCTATACCAAAATCTGCGTTTTATCACGATCCGAGCTTCCGTTGATAGTACTGGTTTGGTCGAGGTCGTCTGAGGAAGGATTTCGCCTTGGAGCCTTTGTCCGAGGAGTCGCGACAGCTTTGGTTTCGTCTCTGCAGTAACTCACAATGACGTCTTTGCAACACTTACCCAAAAAATGACTCGCTGCAACTGAAACAAGGGTTTTGCATGAATTATTGAAGAAGAGAGAAGTTTTGGGGGAAGAAAAGGGAAAAACTGCAGGAGAAACTCGGAAGCAAAAAGAAGCAGTAGCAGTAGAAGCAAAGAGGGAGAAGTTGAAATCACGAGAAGAACAGGAAGAAAGAAGCAGTTGCGGGAAAGATCTGATTTTACATGCCGGATAAGCGAACGAATCACAGGGAGTGAATGATTTTACATTTGGTTCGTTGTGAGAATCGATGTCTCTGCAACTGAAACAAGGGTTTGGCATGGATCATTGAAGAAAAGACCAAAGGTCAGAGAAGGTTTTGGGTAAGAAAAGGAAAAAATTGCAGGAGAAAATCCAAAGAAAAAAGAAACAGTAGCAGTAGAAGCAAAGAGGGAGAAGTAGAAATCAAGAGAACAGAAGAAAGAAGTTCTTATTATCATAACAATGCCTACACAATCTCCACCAGAGGGGAAAGAATCTTCAACCCATTTTATGCACCTTCACAAACAAAGATTCAGTGTTTCGACTTCGTTGGAAGCCCTTATTAATAACTATGAAGACGGACGGCGGGGGGGGGTTGTGTGCTTCAGAGCACTTGGAAGACAGATTCCCGTGGACGGCAATAATTGAAAAGAACAAGGATATTTTAGTGGAGGAAGAGAAGGAGAAGAATGACGAATGAATTAATTAACTACCAATTCATTCATTTTATATTGATAACTCAAATCCATGTCATTATCCCATACCCAACAATAGCTTTCTTTTTCTCTCCCAACTTTCTAAATAGTGGTTGCCATGGATTCTCACAACCAACCAAATGTAAAATCATTCACTCCCTACAATGATGTCTCTGCAATAACAAAAAAATGGAGCATGAAAATTTTCAAGTTGCAGGTCGTGTAAACATTGGAATTGCAGTAATGCACAAGGGATTTTGCTCAATGATGTTCAAGTTGCATGTGGCGGGAATGAGAAGGAATTCTGCTCTTAGTATAAACAAGAGAAGGGAAGAAAATTGGTATAGTTTAAATTATCCCATTGGACGGTAGTGCCTGGAAGTGCAGGACCATGTTTCATACCTAATGGAATATTGGGGAAAAAATATCCCCATGTTCGTCGAAGAAAAAGAAGACGTGGGAAAAGGGGACTCCAACGTTAGGGGTTTTTGCTTGGGTGAGAGTGAAAAGGAAAGAGGAAGATAAAATATAAGTTTGATTTGAAGGTCAAATTAGTAAATCAACATAATTTTTTAATTTTTCAATTTATAATATGAGGGGTAAAACAGTATTTCAATAATTTTAGTGATTTTCGTCAGTTAACTAGACCTAGGTGATGTTTTTGCAATCTTATAGGTGTAGATGATGTCGGCAATCCTTGATGGGGTGTAGATGAAATTTATTTTCAAACAAATAATGAAAAATCCTATCATAGGAAAAATTCTCTTCCACTATTACACATGGAAACAAATGGTGTACAATTTGGTTCAAATTTAAAATTTTCAATATGAACAAGAAACTTGACCATTAGTGAAATTTAGGTCACATTTAATTTACCACGACGTTTCACCAAAAAAAAAATACCATGAAGGAGACATGTCATCCATATTGAGATCCAATGCAGTTCTTGTAATTCTATAATCGATCTAGATAAGGACCGAATTTTTCTTCACCCATGATGAAGAGAAAATCTCTTCATTGATCGGTTCTAATGATTGGATGGAACTCTAAGAATAATACAAAAGGGCAAAGTAAATAATGGCATCCCGATTAAAATTTTTCACCATGCTTGGAAAAAAAAATTTCACCTACAAAAAATTGATAACAAATAAATAATTTGGGGAACAATATGCTACTTAAATAACTAGAGTATGATCATATCAATTTTTTGGCCTGATGAAGTGGAAGCTATTAAAAAGATTCCTCTAAGAATGTCCTTTGAAGGGGATTGACTTACTTGAAAGGAAACTAAGGATGGTAAGTTTATTGTGAAATCGATTTACCATATGCTGTCAAATTTAAAGAAGAGGCATTTTCCTTACTTGTTCTTCCAATTGAGATTCATGGAAAGGACTAGGATCGTCTGTAGCAATGCTATATAGCAATGTTG
Organism: Protea cynaroides; assembly: GCA_028583415.1. Lineage (NCBI taxonomy): Eukaryota > Viridiplantae > Streptophyta > Magnoliopsida > Proteales > Proteaceae > Protea > Protea cynaroides. The sequence goes on from CM053272.1 coordinate 45,261,297, forward strand.
ATCATGACTGTTGGGAGTGTATCGGGATACAAAACCTGTCCCGATACACTCCCAATATCTTGTGTCCCGATATACTCCCAATAGTAAGGATCAGCACTGCTATACAGTAATGCTACAAACTATCTTTTCCCTCATGGAAAGCTATTCCAAAAGTTGTTTGGAGGAATATTTGGAGTTGTAAAACTATTGCAAAGATCAAAGATTTTTATGGAGAAGCTGTGCTGAGGGTATCGCTTCAAATGAGGCCTCAATCGTCGACGAATATCAGTCATGCTTTGCAGAAGATGGGGATCAGAGGGAGAATAAGTAGATCATATTCTACTTACATGTGCTTTTGCTCGGGCGGGTTAGGATCTCATATGACCCGCTTCTTGTTCCGCATACAAATGACATCAAATGGCTTATGACTGTTTCATCTATTGACTCCATATCCGAAAGTCATGGCTGTCAAGTCCTTTCATTTGTTGCTTTTATGTGCTTGTGGAACGCTAGGAATGAATTGTATTTTGAACATAAGGATTGCACTCCAATTGATGTCATTCACAGAACTGAGAGAGCTTGGAGAGAACTTACCCAGGTTACTAGTTCCTTCTTCTCATCCCTCTAATCAGGGTGGAATTAGTACAAAATTATGCTCTTCTTTTTGGACACCTCCTCCGGCTGGTTGTTTTAAACTAAATACCGATGCTGCTTCTAAAGAGAATTCGTAGGGTAGAGGAATTGTTTTCATTATTAGAACTTCAAATGGTTCTCCTTTTGTCGCAGTGTCGCAAGCAGCTTCCTTCATGTCGGTAGAAGTTGGTGAGGCATTGGCTCTGCGAAAGGGGCTTGTGGAGGCTCTCAAGATGGGGTTTTCTTAGGTTGTAGTTGAATCAGACTGTATGGAGGTTATTAACCTAATGAATGGGGTGACTTAGAGGGGAGAGATCTCTATTATGTTTTTTGTTCCGGATATTAAATTGTCAGCTGATAGGGGGGAGGGGGGAATTGTTTCTTTTCATCATGTTTCAAGGGAGGCAAATATAGGGTTGCCCATTCCCTTGCCTGGAGGGTTTTGACTAGTTCAGGGATGGTTAAATGGCTTTTATCTACTTCGTAGCTCATTGATCTTTGTAAGCTTGACATCATGGTTATTCCCTGTCTTGCGAATCAATAGAATGTCAATTTACTAAAAAAAATTTGTTTCTTCACACGTAACCAAAAAAATAATAATAATAAAAGAAAATGCAATACCAAAAAAACAAAATGCCATGGCTTAGTGGCTTACACGTTATTTTCTTCTTTTTATTTTTTTTTTCATTTTTCTTATTTGACATGTGTTTCTTTTATTTTCAAAAGTCATCACTGTTTTGCACACTAGTACATAGGAAAAAGATCATCTGCTGCACTTGGGTGAGGTAGACTTGATCTTATCCATTAGAAGTGCATCTGAATGTAAAAATTTTTACCTTTATTGAAGGGAAGAATGTATTATATTAAGAACGCAAAAAGGTGAGATTACAAAATATTTGATCCCCATCCAAGTAGCATACACGACGATATAGGATGCATAGAATTGGGCTACTTCTAGAGGAAAGTACAATATATAAAGAGAATTACAAAATGCAATGCAAAGAGCTTGCCCTCCAATGTGGGGATCAGACTCCTCTCCTGTTGCGTCGCAGGATGGGCGACAACTGGAACAGCAAAGATTCAACCACTTCCCAATGTTAAATGCTATAAGAAGAACTCTAAATTAAAGAAAAAGACTATGCCATTATCATGCTGACATACTGTTCCACTATGAAGAAATTCTAGTAGAAGTACATGAACTACTCTTATTGTTATGACACCCTTTGCTACCCAGTCAAGTATGGTGGCCACCATCGTCGCCTCTCTAAGAAAAGGAGGAAGGAAGTACTCACAGTAGATGTAAATGTATCAAATACATACGGATGTGATCAGATCTGAACATCCCGTGCTCGGATTCGGATACCCCTAAATAGATATAAATCGAATTCGGATTTTCAATTATTTTTTTACACTTCTAACTCTAACTCACGTAATCCATACCTTTCTCTCCATTGGATATGATTAGTTCTCAATCCATATCTTTCAGTTGACTTAATTGTATGATTCTCTTTTCTTCATCTTTTAGATCTTATCAAATCTTCAAAAACCCTCAAAATCATTATTTACTTAATATTTTATTATTAATTAGATACCTATTTGGATCGGATAGATTATGTTTCAAATTATCCCAAATCTGATCTAGATACTCTTGACTAAATACAGAGATACCTCTAAACAGATACAAATACAAATCAAATTCAGATTTCCAACTATCCGCTTATATCCCTCCAACACACAAGTGCTAAGGTTGAATTTACATTTCTAACCTTCAAATGATAAGAGAAAATACCATTCATGCCCATGCTTCCATAACCCATCAACAATAAAGTAGCTTTCCAAAAAAGTCAAGTTACAAAATCCCATGACACCTATAGAGGTGTTATTCAGACACTAAGAACCCTCATAATTGATGTCTAAGATGATAATTCTTCTACTCATACCTCATTATATAAAATTAAGAAAAGCAGCTATCAAATATCATCATCAGCTGATGGATTCCTCTTTCATGTTTTCTTGTGGGATTTCCTTTCCCTTCAAAAGCTCGACACATCCACCACTTTGTGTTTCTGTGGCATCAGTTCATCTTCTCCAGATCGATCTCACAATCTGAAAAATTCAAGGTGAGTCTTCAGCTTCTCTGCAAATCTTTATTCCAAATAACTCATCTTTTTCATTTTTGATTCCTTCCATTTGAGATATCCAGAGCTTCTTTTTCATTTTTCTTTCTGAGTTATTTATGTTCAGGTGATAAGATATAGAATTATAGATCGAAAGCTCCTGAATTTTTCTAGAAAATTTGAAGAAAGAGAGATGTCTTCTCCGAGCAAGAGAAGAGATATGGACATCATGAAACTGTAAATTCATTTTTACTTTCCATGAACATTTATTGCTTTCTCTGTACTAGTTGCAGATAAAATTAGTTCCTTCTTTGTTTCTGTCGGCAATCAGGATGATGACAGATTATAAAGTGGCGACGGTTCATGACTCAGTGAGCGAGTTCTTTGTTGAGTTCAATGGTCCCCCCAACAGTAAGTCTTCTTATCGGTTGGATTATTATGGACTACTTTTTCTTTTGTTTTTCCCTTCTTTCTGTTTTTTCTACTCTTTTTGGTGTGGGATAGGGAGAGTTGGATCTTGTGTTGTCATCCTATGAACTTTGATTGGAATCTTTTTTTTTTTTTTTTTTTTTTTTTCTAATTTTAAAATTTGGGGGCATTCTTAAAAGATTCAATGTACATAGACCTAATAAGGTCCGGATGTGATCTTATTTAGATACCCCTGAAAGGATACTGATGATAGTAGAATCCAAAATTTTCAATTATTTGTTTACGTTATTAGTTGGTAATTGAGGGTAATTCCTCCCTCAGTAGATATGTTTTCATTCCATGTCTTTCAATTGTCTAATCTCTTAATTATCTACAGATTTGGATATAAATTGAATCTAACATTTGCAATTATTTTTTTTACATTTTTAATTCAAAAATTGTAAATGACAAAGGGTCCTGTCCCCAATGGTTCGGGACCCCCCCCCCCCCCCCCCCCCCCCCCCCCCCCCCCCCCCCCCCACCCCCCCCGGGCCCACCCCCCCCCCCCCCCCCCCAAAAAAAAACAAAATATTTTTCTTCCGCATGCTTAAAAATGATTCCTGTTAGGTGAGGAGGGGTATTTTTTTTTTTTTTTTTAGGTCATGTGTCATACTGAATTTCTTAAGTATCTCGGTCCCATGAGATGAAGATAATATTTAAGATTAAGGAGGTCTTGGGCCCCCTTGGGTAGAGCTGATGCCTCTAAATGAATCCCACAAAGTCAAAAAGTGGTCGTAGCACAAACCCACACTATTATCTTGTGCTCCAAGTTACTCAAAAAACTACAACACTGTACCCAATACTCTCCAGATATTTCCTTCTTATCTTGTGCTCCAAGTTCTCAAAAAACTTCAACCCTGTACCCAATCCTCTCCAGATATTTCCTTCTTTTTTCAATTTTTTTAAATACCTAAAAATGGAGAAATGGTCTTAAAAAGCAAAAAGATCCTTTATCTGGCTGCCGTCTGACAGTGAGGATCGAGGCGGTTCATAGATGCACTATGAGCATCCAGGATCCTCACTGCCGCTTGGCAGTCACTACAGAGGATCCGTAAAACTGTAAAAAAAATACTAATTGAAAGGGAAACGTGAAATGAAACAGGTTTATACAGTGGGGGAGTTTGGAGAGTGAGAGTTGGGCTGCCGGATGCTTACCCTTACAAATCTCCATCCATTGGCTTCGTCAACAGCATCTACCATCCCAACATCGACGAGAAGTACATGAGCTTTTCCACCATGCCCAACTGCTACTTCCTTTCATTCACCCCTTTTGAGATTTTTTACATTTACCTTTGTTTTCTTTGTTAAACAGGTCTGGATCGGTCTGTCTTGACGTTATCAACCAAACATGGAGCCCAATGTTCGGTACTTATTCTCCCTACTTATATCAACTCAGTTTCCAATCTGTATCCTTATGGAAATACCCTTTCGGGGCTCCGGACCTCATACTTTCTTGTTTGAAATCTTACCACAGCTATTGCACAATGTGGTTACGATGATCTTATGCATTCACTTCTGCCATTGAATTATAATAACTAAGACAGTCTTCCATTCCTTTCTGAACAGATCTCGTAAACATTTTTGAGTTATTTCTTCCTCAGCTCTTGTTCTACCCGAATCCATCTGATCCTTTGAATGGTGAAGCTGCATCCCTGATGATGAGGGACCGTGAAGCTTACGAGCGAAAAGTGAAAGGTACAGTACATCTCAATCCATGCTTTCTCAATTCTGTAAGCCTCTCATGTCCCTCATGAGAGTGACTCTAGGTAGCAGTTGCCTTTTCAGTCACATAAAAATACAATCAGGGTTGATCCAGAACCTGTTTCAAAACACATAGTATAAGGTTCGGTTCGTTAACCACAACCATTTGGCACTGCTAGATTTTGGAATACTGATACAGCCATTAGACATATAATCAAGCCAACATCTGCATGCATAAGACAATCTAATTTGGATAACTATGATGTACTATTTTCCACTCGCATATCCCCAACAGAGCACTGTGCACGGTACGCCAAGCCAGATGACATCAGAGGTCAGCAAGAAGTAAGTGATGATGATGAAGACGATTACATGAGCAGTGAGGATGAAATTGATGTTGAAGGCATTTGAGTTGATTTTCACCAACTCTTTGTAAATATAATTTGCAACAATTGTGTGATACCTTGCTTTAGTCAATTTCTGCATTCTCAGCTGAAGATTCATTCCAATGTAAATGGTCTTGGAGTAATTGTTGTACAGGGTTAAAATTTCTTTATAACATTAAGAATTACTGCATTCTCAGCTGAAGATTCATTCCAATGTAAATGGTCTTGGAGTAATTGTTGTACAGGGTCAAAATTTCTTTATAACATTAAGAATTACTGCATTCTCAACTGAAGGTTCACTTGAATGTAAATGGTTTTGGAGCTATTTGTTGTACAAGTAGACAATGGTGAAGATGAAGAAGCCTGCCATCTACAACACCAGGACACACTAATGTCAAATGAAATTTTTCCAAGAAAAATCGAAAAGCTGATCTCAAAAAGGATGAAAAGAGATCTTACCGTAGAAAATGAAGCTCCATAATATGGAAAAGCTGTAGTTATAAATCTCTCATACTCATTATGTTTGAATGGTCGTACTGGAATCTGCGAAGCAAAAAATTCCAAATGTTTTAGAAGTGCAGGTGAAGAAAATATATCTGACTGGGACCAATGGGTAAGAAGTTATTTCTAAATTAGAATGGCAGCCTACGATGGTAATGGCCAAAAACTAGGATTCTTACTAATGCTACATCAGTTATACAAGATTAGCTAATATGGATCAGCTGACTCAATACAGGAGCATCGACACATCATACATAACCAATAGGCAAAAGGTTCTTCTGGACTGCACAGTTCAGAGGGCATCCCCGGAAGTCCAAAGTAAGGCTATGTGCTCAAATAATAGAACCATCTACCATAACCCCCTCCAGACCAGCCATTTTTAGATCATAAATTTAATTTCCCATCATTTTTACGACTGTTCAGTTGGCAAACAATCTAGAGAGAAGAAAAAAATAATAATAATAATATTAACAACAATAAGAAAGGAAAAGAACATCAACCAGGTAGTCTTCCTCTTCCACCAAGTGTTCATTTGTCAAAGAAATATAATTTTCTGAAAGAAAAATAAGTTCAAAAAACAGATTAAGAAAACAAGGAAAGAAGAGAGATGGATTGATGCAAAGGTTTCCATAGTTTCTCTTTGCAGAAGGGTCAGCAGGAGGTTTGGTTTCAGATGATGAACACAGAGAGAGAGAGAGAGAGAGAGAGAGATGCGCCAAGTTTCAGTTTTCTTTTCTAGTGATAGGGGGAAAAGTCTGAGATAGAGGAGCAGATGGGATAAAGGTTCCCCATGTGTGGGGACATGTGAGAGAGAGAGAGAGAGATCAGGGTAGTTACCAGTAGTATCTGGCAGCATCACAAGGGACATGGAATTGCGTTTTCTGGAGAAATCTTGCCAAAACGGGAAGATTGGCAAGTTTGCAGCAATGTTCAAAACTAAGGATTGGGTTATTTCAGTAAATACAATCAACCAACCCAATCCTTTTAACCCAGAGAAATTGATTTGTCTAATTATAATCAACGATTTTTTATATAGCTAGATGACCCTCACAGTCTCACACATTGTGCATGCTAATTTGTCAAGAATTAATTGGATCAAAACTGAGAAATTGCTTTGGCAATAAAAATTATTGGCAGACAGTCTCTCTCTCTCTCTCTCTCTCTCTCTCTCTCTCACACACACACACACACACACACACCCACACCCACACCCACCCCAATATATATATATATATATATATATATATATTCATTTGCCATTAAAATAGCTTTATTGGCATTTCAAATTATTCTACCTTAATAACCCCCAGGCACGGTCAAAAAGGGAAAAAAAAATTCATAAGACCAACAGCTTATTGGCATTTCAAATTATTCTACCTTAATAACCCCCAGGCACAGTCAAAAAGGAGGGGGGGAGTTCAAAAGACCAACAGCAATTTAGGTCTAATGCAGACATTATTTTCAGTTATGTGCAACAATGCATGCAAATTAGATTAAAATGTAGTAAATTCAGGCCTACCTACCACTAGAGCAATCTAGGGCTCCAATTATTAGGTTCAGCAGCATAAGGATCATTTATTCAGACAACATTGAAACAAATAATAAAGAAAAAGTTTATCCATACCTGCTTTGAAAGAGACAAGCTTGTGTATCCAAGCCTATTGTATTCAACCTTGAATTGAAAAACTCCATAAACATCTGGTACCTTGAACGAAGAAAAATAGTGACCCTGCAACAAAACAGGTTCTCAATTACAGAGAAATTTAATTAAAATTATGCAAGATCACATCTAACTGCAAACTTGGAGATCAAAATGAGCACCTTCTGGTCAGTTGATAAGGTTTTCAACACATAGGGGCTCATCATGTAGAACTGCATTTGGACATCATCAGCTATATATGGTACCCAGCTGGTTCCAGACCACTCATACATCTCCACAGAGTATTCCTTCAACCAGAAATAAAGAGGCAAGTAAGAGGCAACTGAAAGCTTTTTGCCTTTACATTTTTATTTATTTTTTTTTTTTTTGGGGGGGTGCGGGTGGGGGAGAGGGGGGGTTTAATTTTCAACAGATGATGTTTTGCATAGCAGGAAAAAGGATATTAACAAATTACCACTACATCATTGATCCTGTAAATTGCTGGTTCATCTGTTTCTCCAACTTTGTGGTGCCTAACATTCACTGCCTAAAAAAGAGAGACGACTTACCAAGATGCAGTGCAAACCAATATAGTAATATTAATAACAACAAACTATTGGTAATAATGATGAAGATGAAGATACAAATTATTATAAAATTTCATAGTGACCGATTAAATTAGTGTTGGGAATTTCAAATAACTCTGGAAGGTCTTTCTATCTTAATTACAATATAATTGCTACCATCCAGCACATTTGATAGAGTGGTTTGATTTAATTGGAGCAAGAACGAGAGGTAACTGAAATAACTCACCTTGAGATGACCCCTTTCATGGAAGACCCATTTGCTGAGTTCAGTAACAAATTGCTCATTACCAGATCTCTCCAATCTGTTATCACAAAGTGGGTATTCCATGAGTTTCCTGCCTAACAGGATGCTCGTTTCACAGTATAATATAGGGTCTCTTGCACAAAAACAGGCAAAAAGTGATGGAGATGCACAAATTGTGGATGAATACTCATAGCGTATCTCATTGTTTTGCAGTCACAAACTATAATATCCAGAAACCAAAATAAACCATAGATTCTACGTAAAGAAGTCTAAAGATCAACATCACAAATGACATAAAATATCCCAAGGGAAAATTTCTTGATAAATTCCAAAAAGAATGGGTATTAAATTAAGTTATTGCAAAAATTCTCCCACACTGTCATCTGCAGTCCATTGGTAGCCTTCAAAATCCTCTTCTTTTTTTTTTTTATTAAATTTAACAACATGCCAAAACCACAGATCCTCGGAGAAGGACTATATGTAGGGTACGAACAAATGTAAAAAGACTGCTTACTCACCCCACACATGGCCACCTCATCTTCTATCCAGATGAGACACAAATAAATGCCATAATCCAACAGAATGAGCTTGAAGACATCTAAAAACCAGCATTTAATCACCTTAAACAACTGTATTCATCCAATCGTTGACCAAAGTTGGTTCACACCTTCAATAATTGCCATCAACTTAGTAGCAAGAGTTTCAGTTTGACCAATAGGGGCAGAAAAATCTAAATGAACACGCGCCTCATAATTTCTGAACACATCACCAGTATCAGCTGGCGTAGGATTACCAATGGAACTCCCATCAACATTAATATTAACAGAATTAATAGGGAAAGGACCACATTCTTGTACAAATTTATGACTTGAGTTCTTTGATTTCCATGCGATGTTTGGGTATTATGAATACAGACTTCGAGGCAGCTTTCATTACACTCTTGATAAATGCCAGGATAAAAAGATATTTTTTAAGTACCATTTCCCACTCTGAATCTGGGGCTTAACAACTACATACAAGTTTGATTCCCATTTTGTCATTTGCTAAAATATCCATGAATATCTTGTGTCAATGTTTTTCCAATTTTTTACCTTTTTTCATCCCAATAAAAAATTAATAAAATTTTCAAAATGTTTTCACTCCTTGGCGTATTCACACTAACACATGGGGCAAAACATACACCAACCGGTCAACCAAACATGACTAGTTTTCTTTTGGTTTGGATTTGTGTGTGTGGGCGGGGGGGGAGGGTAGGAAGGAGAGCATGGCTCTAAGAAACTTCAAATCAGAATTGACACAACAGAGCTCCGACAGACCAATATAAACAATACAACAGACAATTAAAAAAAGATATCATCAAAGCTCATTCACCTGATTGAACTTCCAGCCTTCTGAACACCTGATCTCAACAATCTGAATCACAGAGGTAAGTTTTATCAGAGGACATTAGTATAGTTTAAAAACAAACTCTCAACAAGTTGAAGACACTACATACCGATTACTGAAGAGGGATAAAGATCCAGAGATCAATATACGAGCATTGTTTCTTGCCTATGATATAACAAATAATTAAAGACATCAAATCAATAAATGCTTGGCAAATAATGATTACAGAAACCATATTAATTAGTACATGGAAATTTTGTCCAACCCAACATTCCAACCCCCCCCAAAAAAAAAAAAAAAAACGAGGCAAGATTCGGTCCCAGGTCTCTGTTGTCAACAACTGGAGACTGTGCTACTAGGCCAAGGGTAGCACCTCTATTAATTAATAATAAAGGTGAAAGCTTGCAATAATGTCATCATGTACATGTTAAGTTCCACTACCCACAACCACTGTAAAAAAGACTTCCTCTTCACAAATAGCAAGATTTCTTTCCTAACCTCCCGTCACCACACATAATGATAACTGCCTGATAAGGCAGTGTATAGAGATTGTAAGCTGCAAATGACTCTCCTTACATATGTTGAGGAGGTTTCTACTATTAAACAGGAATATATGTTGTTACATGTAATCAGATGGCTACAACAGTAAAGCAACTCCATCGGTCTCAAGAGTCCAATCTATTATAATTACACATATTTGAAAACTAGTTGTAACATAAGATGGATGAGTTACATAACAGCAGCTTGAGATATTTGTGGAGATATTCTTCCAATATCTCCTCCTTGTTGCAAGTCCTTCCGGGTAACGGGTAAATGGTTAATACACCCCCTCAAACTGATGTGGTGATCATGAACCGTCAGTTTGCTTTGTAGCTTGTGAAATCGGCTGATAGGTAAAGGTTTTGTCATTACATCTGCCGTTTGATATTCCGTGCAGAGATCCCTCACATCTAACAGTTTCTTGAAGACTTGATCACGAACAAAGTGATAATCTATTTCTACATGTTTTGTTCGTGCATGTAGAACCGGATTGGCAGCTAAGTATGTAGCCCCAATATTATCACATAATAACATGGGTGCTCTAGATGGTAAATATTCCAATTCACGTAGGAGATATTGAATCCAAATTATTCTGACGCCGTGTTAGCTAAGCCCTTATATTATGCTTCTGTGCTGGATCAGGCCACAATCAACTGTTTCTTAGAGCTCAATGATATTAGATTGGGTCCAAAGTAGATACAATATCCACTTATTGATTTTCTATCATCTGGACAACCAGCCTAGTCAGCATCAATGACAATGAATGCAGAAAGTAGTAGGGTCGAGTAAGCTAACACCAAATGAAACTGTAGCTTTTACATATTGACACCCTTTTCACAGCCATCCAATGGTCAGCCGATGGATTGTGCATATATTGGCTGATTTTATTGATTGAGTAGGACAAGTTCGGTCTTGTCAATGTGAGATATTGCAACGACCCTAAAATGCTGCGATAGAGGGTTGGATCTTCAAAAGGCTCACCTTTGCCTTTAGTTAAGTGGTTTGTCGATGGATCCATAGGAGTAGAACAAGGCTTTGCATTGATCATGTCAGATCGTTTGAGCAATGATAGGGCATATTTTGTTTGATTCAAATGAATCCCATTTGTATCATGCTCAGCTACAATCCCTAAAAAATAGTTGAGTCTACCCAAATCTTTTATTGCAAATTCAACTCCCAATCATGCTATTCATTTTTGGAGAGCTGCTTGATTGGATCTTGTGATGATCAGATCATCCACATAGATAAGAACCATAACAATCTTCTTGCCTTACCATTGAATAAAGAGAGAAGAGTCCGCTTTGGAACAGTGAAATCCGAGATTAATTAAATAAGCAGTGAGGCGATGATACCATGCCCTCGACGCCTGCTTAAGACCATATAAAGCCTTTTTTAAGAAGCAAACATGATTAGGGTGCCGTGAATCAACGAATCCCTGTGGTTACTTCATATATACCTTTTCAGTCAAATAACCATGTAAGAATGCATTTTGGACATCCAATTGACGGACCGGCCAGTTAAATGTCACTACTAGTAACCATGGCTTCCCACCAACAAGGATCTTTGTTTGCAGATGAATAGCACGTAGGTTCAATTAGTAACACCGAAGCTGTAAGACATTTGCAAATCGGATGTAATGTGACAGTGAGAGCTATAGGTCTATAGATATTGTTCTTTGATCGGGTTTGCATGGGGTGGGTGGACACAATAGTGGATGATGGTGGCGGTTCAGCTTGAGTGGAGACGATAGTAGATGCTGGTGGCGGTTCAGCTTGGGTGATGAGGGACGAATCTGATGTTCGAATAGAGTCTGAATGGGACAGAATAGCTAACTCAGGGTCCACTTGTTGATGTTCCCTTGAATTTGGTTCTACATACATAAGTCATAAGTGTCAATGGGTGAACCTATGATAGTATCATTAGGTGCTGTTGTGGTTGGTAATAATATAGGAATAGAAGCCTTTGTTGGTGGTATAGGTAGTGGAGGTAAGGTTACAGGGTTTGGGTGTGTGGATGTAATATTGCGCTTGGGTGAAAATCGATCAAAGAAAGGGAAGCAGCTCTCATCGACCATTACATGCTATGAAACATACAATTCGGCAACTCTCATTGTGAAGGCATAAATATCCCTTATGTTGGTTGGAATAACCAAGAAATACACACATAAGTGATCTTTTGTCCAGCTTATGTGCTCGATATGGTCTCAGCGATGGGTAACAGGCACATCCAAAAATCCTCATCGACAAATAATCGGGATTTTTTTTTAACAATTTCTCAAATGGAGACAAATTGGCAGTCACTAGTGCTGGCAGCCTTTTGATTAAAAACACTGCTGTTTGAAAGGCAAAATCCCAGTATTGTAAGGGAAAATGAGCACGGTTCATCAGAGTGAGTCCACACTCCACAATATGCCAATGTTCTCTTTCCACACTCCCATTTTGTTGTTGGGTAAGTGGACAAGAAAACCTTTGTATAATGCCACTATTTTTGAGGTAGGTTTTGAATTTCGCAAATTCACCCCCTCCTCAGATTGAAAACACTTGAATTTTTGTGTCAAAAAATCTCTCCACCTGTCTTTGAAAAGCAACAAACGTAGACAATGCTTGTGACTTAGCAGTTAGAGGGTAAATCCAAGTATACCGACTATAGTCATCAACAAATGCAATGTAATATTTACAACCATATTTAGAAGAAATGGGAGATGGACCCCAATCCATAGGTATGAATAAATTAATCCCAATGGTTCATTACATCTAGAAACAATAGAAAGAAACAGAAGTCGATGTGACTTTCCTAACTAAAAAGGTTCACAAAAATTAAAACTAGAACATGGAGATATAGGTAGTGAATGTTTGGAGATAACTGAAGAGACAAGACATGGAGCAGGATGTCCCAATGTCTCATGCCAAAGGGAGCAGAAACACGAACACCAATAGTGGCTGAATGATAAGACTTGGATGAAACTGGATTCTTATTGACTGCAGTTGAACCATTGAGAAGATACAGTCCATCCTTACTCTGCCCTTGAAGTAGGAGGTTCCCTGAGGATAGATCCTTAACACCACAAAAAGTAGGATGAAACTCAAAATAACAATTGTTATCTTTTGTGAACTGAGAAACAGATAGAAGATTTTTATTGATTAAAGGAACATGATACAGATTCTATAACTGAAAAGAATGTGACAAATTAGAGATACTTGAAGAACCAACATTGGAAATATGCAAACCTGATCCATTGGCAATGCGAACCTGATCATTGCCCGTGTAAGGAGTTGAGATCGGCAGATTGATAGATCAGAAGTAAGATGATGAGTTGCTCCTGAGTCAGGCTGCCACGAGTTATCATATGAACTCGAGAGAGGAGTAGCATGCATTGCATTTAGAGATGGACTATACATCTGATTTTATTGCATTGATTGTTGAGTATAACTTGGATTAAACCGTTGATAGCACTGCATGGCTGAATGGCCAGGTTTGTTGCATACCTGACACGCAATCTTTGGACGATTGTCATAGTGGTCAAGATTATATCGTCCACATCCTCGTCCTCGTCCTCATCCTCGTCCCCGTCAGCTAAGAAATGTATCAATGTTAGGGGCCTTTGTAGCAATATTGGCCGTAGGGTTAGAAACCACAATTTCAGAGTTGCGACTTTGGAGCATGACTTCATGATTGGTTAGAATGCCAAGGAAGTCATCTAATACAATAGGGTCTAACCTTGAAGTAATGGATGTAACAAATCCATCATAGTCAGATCCAAGGCCATTGATAATACTCAAGACCATCTGATAGTCCGGGACAGGCTTGAGGACGGCTGCAAGATGATCCCCTACTGTTTTGGCTTTCTGAATATATTCAGTCATGGAGAAGTTCCCTTTCTTCATGGAACACAGCTGGAATTCAAGCTGCATTATTCTTGCGTAGATGTGGATGCATAATGCTTCTCAAGTACTTTCCAAACTGCATGTGATGTTTGAAGACCAACCACCAATGAGAAAACAGGTTCAGTCAATGTTGACAGAATGCAACAGAGCAACATTTGATCTTGTTGTTGCCAAGTAACAAATGTGGGATTTTCTTGAGTAGTCTGTTCGGTGGACGTAAGTAGATGCAGTTGAAGCACCAGCTGATGGAATAGTAGCGTCAGGGCATGGACATGTTCTATCGATGTACTTAAGGTAGCCATGTAGACGAAATAAGGAGAGAAACTGTGCTCGCCAAAGTAGATAATTTGTTTTATCGGGTTTAATCTGGATGACATGCGACATGTTTCCTCCAACACCAAACAGAGTAGAAGGAGGGACAGCAGCCACCGTAGAGGGCACTGTGGTTGAGGATGTAAACATTGCTTGCAATATTTGGGAAAGAATAAGATAGAATAAGAGAGGAGAAAAAAAAAAAACTGAGTCGTTGCTTAAAAAGAAGCGTTCTCTGATACCATGATAGAGCATAATTGTCAAGGCGTCTCCTAGGCGTCGCCTAAGCGGTGCCTAGGTGACCAGGTGGCCTTGTAACGCCTTGGAAAAACAGGCACTCCATCAAGCCTCCAACGCCTTGGTTCGCCTTGGCGCCTTGACAACCATGTGATAGAGATTGTAACTTGCAAACGACTCTCCTTACATATGTTGAGGAGGTCTCTTCTATTAAATAGGAATATATGTTGTTACACGTAATCAAATGGTTACAACAATAAAGAGACTCCATCGATCTCAAGAGTTCAATCTATTTGAATTACACATATTTTAAAATGTAACATAAGATGGATAAGTTACGTAACAGCAGTTTGAGATATTCATGGAGATATTCTTCCGATATCTCCTCCTTGTTGCAAGTCCTTCTACGTAATGGGTAAGTGGTTAATACAGTGGAGGTTTGATAAGAAAGAGTTATATAAGATTGCACATGGACACCTGCATGACCAAGTGATAGATATCAAAAAAACCAAGGATAAAGTTTCAGTATGCAGGCAGCATTTGCATGAAACCCTACATCCACAATAGAGATGGAATTTTTTGACAGTTAAAACGTCACAAAATAGGGATAAATTTTGAGATTTAGACATTCCTCGAACACTACATTCTTCAAATACCAAATTCGGCCAAAGATTAGAAAATTCCCTAATGAATAGTGGAAGCCATAAGGAAGGTAATGACTAATATAGGTTAACTTCTCTTTCTGTCCTTTTCCCATCTTTCTTTATTCAATTTTAGTGATTGGGATACATACTCAAATAGACACAACTACATACATATAGATTCACAGAAACAGTTAAATTACCTGCACAACTGAAACTAAAGAGATTGCAGATCCTGTCAGTGATGGAGGAGTTGACAACTTGCTCTTTGGGTTAGCAGAAAATGCTGATGGTGAAGCTGATAGGACTTTCAATACCTACAAAATATGGAAAATGATCATGACAAGGACACATGTCAAGCAGGTAATAAGCACTGACTGACATTAAACGCATAAGCATTAATCAGTACACCACACTCACACCGTATGCATAATTAAGAAACAAAGCAATCACAAAAGTCACTATAGTATTTACCAGGCCATTGGCAGGATTTAATGTGTGACCAACTCCTTGAAAAAGGACAGGGGCCTGCAACATGTTATTCAAGAATCAATCAGGAAAGCAAACCAAGATGGTTGACTATAAAGGCTATAAATACCAAAAAGAAGAAAGGAAATTATCCTAAGTTCAGAGGAGGGAAATTTTTCTTGCTAACAGCATTTGATTATGTAGTTTGAACAAATTTATGCCTCAGTAACGCAGCTTCTGCCAATGCAAAGCTGCATTTTTTTTTTTAATCAGCAGAAGTGCAAATTACAAGAATACTGAAAAGAAGAAAGAAGAAAACATGCATTTGTTAAAAATTAATATAAATGCACTACCAAATTACAAGAATGCGCAAACTTCACAATTACTTTCCATTCACAGAGGCACAGGCACTTCCAATAGAACTAAAGCTGCACAACCATATACTTAATGTAGTCTCTATGCAGCAATGCAAGCAAAAGCTTCCAGCATACATACTTATAAACAGAAAACAAAGCCTTCCAGATAGATAAAAATATTCAAGGTTAGTTTGAATGCCTTCGTCTAAGAATCAATATTAACTTGCCTCCATAATTTTTTTGCCCAAAATGGCATCAGATTGAATGAAATCATCACTAGCAATCAAAGTATGATCTCCTTCAGTTTCTGAGACTGCATAGCTGGTGTGGTCAATAACCATGGCTGCAGGATCCTGTGCCGAGAGAGAGACAAGATAAAGTTGGTGATGATAATGGTGGAGCAGATGATTGAAGAAGAGACAACTATGAAAATGATAGTAAACGAAGCGACTGGTGGGTGGAGGTTCCACGACCGGAGACAGGATAACTGCAGACACTAACCTCGTCAAACTCAACTCCGCATTCTGTGGCAATGTCTCGAATCAAATCAGATGCAGAAGCATCGGCAGAAACAATCAAGTCATGGCCGGAATCCACGAAATCCAGTATAGCAGCCAAGTCCAAGACTCCCCCGAAACCTGAATATATTTGGTGAAAATACAGAAAATTACCCCAGATTTAAAAAAAAATTAAATCAATCTCCCTATTGAAATACTTCCTATCGCATCGGCTAGATTGCAAATTTTCAACAAAGCCATTTAATGTGTAAAACTTATTGCTTTTGTTAACGGAGAGATAATTGGTGTGTAAAACTCACGCTCGATCGTCGGCGAAAAGAGAATCATTCCATCATATAGGTACTGTCCGTATCGCTGTAAGGTAAGCTTCGGATCGTCAGCTAGCTTGAAATCAAGTTCAAATCCTTGAGTTTGCAGAGACTTGAAGAAAATCGAATGCGATGATTTGATCGCAAAGTCATCCAACAGTACGAGGATACGTCGATCCGTAGGGTTTTCAGAAGAGAAAGAGCAGCTAAGCAATGGTAGCAATGAAACTAATGTCATGAAGATCAAGAGCTTCGCCATTGTTTCCAGGGTTTAGGAGTTCGAGAGTTTCAGACGTTTTAGATGAATTCTTCACCCAAATTGAATGGACTGATCCGGGTTTTGGACCTGAACAATTAAATCGCCGAAATTTAGGACATTTTAGGAGTCTCAGACTCTCAGTCCGACAAATTATTCCGAAATTTCGGTTAAATATGGAGTATTTTGGGAGTATCAAACATATTCACATCCTCTCCTCCCAGAGGTTCGGGAGGAGGGGGGAGTCCCTGTTAGATGGCCGACATGTGAAGTTCGGATTCCAAGTCTTCCATTCGAGCCTACAAGCTGAGCCGGTTCTGATGGAGGGCTTAGATTCACCTGAGCCTCACGTGTCGGCCATACAACTAGGGTGTCTCCCTCCTCCCAAACCTCTGGGAGGAGAGGATGTGGATCCGTATCAAACTAGATCGTTTTGGTATCATTTTTGTTTTTGTTTTTTCAATAAGTTTTTGTTTTCATAGGTGTTTGGTATTAATTTTAGTTGCTATTTATGAAAAGAAAAAAATTCAAAAATACCTCTTTTTGATTTTTGGCCAAAAATCTTTTCTCGTGTTTTGCGTAATTTTAAATTTCACGTGCTTCTATTGTCCTCCAACTACTCTAGAATTAAGGCTAAAATCGTAAAAGACAACTCTAATAGAATAAGGCAACGGCAAAAGAGATGAAAGTAAAAAGAGAAAGAGAAGGAGAAGGAGGATGATGGAGAGCCGGAGCAAGCCAACTACGCAACCGCAGTGAGGCCGTTGTGGCCTCCACCCACCACCACTGCATCCCATTTCTTCTTTGATGCAATCCCTGTGTGTGAGTCGCTGCCAACTATTCTTACCATGATCGAATCACAAGATTGATAAATTATAACAACTCCAACAGGGAATGACGAGTAATTGAATTAATTTTTTTTTTTTTTTTTCATCTTTCTTTATCGTATCAATACAACATTTAACAGATCCAATGCAAGTTGAATAAGAAAAGTAAATAGAGTTTTCTCTCTTCCAATGATTGCAGCGACAGCCGAGCCCATCTCCGATGAAAAGCTTGCACGATGTCAAACCCAGACAGGATTTTCATCAAACAGGTGATATGCATTCCAAGCAATTACCACACTAGTCACCGGTCTCCGATAAAACCGGCATCGACTTCATAGATTTATATTTTCCAGGCGAAATACTTAAGAGAGCATGTTTTATAGACGGGCCTAATCGTGTCATTATTTTGGATTGAGGTATGGCATATCCTACTAGTTTGGTCTGAGCTAGCACAAAATCGGCCTGCAAAATCAAACAACAAGCCCAAACTTGATAATGACCCAAAGCAGACCAATTTAGATCGAAACTTTTTCATTGCTTCAGCCTTCTGGATAGGTTTAATGGGTTTTCTACTTGGCTTTCAACCCGAATTGCCCCGATACCAATCCCAATAAGCTAAACCCGATAAGAAACCTACACGAAACTGACCCATTAGTTAATGTGCACAATGCAGCCCACCTAGTCCAAAACTTTTAATGGACATGTTTCGGTCAGACCCTATAAAGTCCGAGGCCGATTTGACCCAGACTGGCCCGTTGACACCCTAATGGGCCTGTCTGGAACATAACAATGGATAGCGCGCTTTTTTTTTACCCCAATGGCTATTATTTTCTTTGTTTTAGTTCCACGTATTGGATACAATATTAGCAGGAGCCAAAAACGATACTGATCTAGAATGGCTACCACTCAAATGCATGCTAACATGTGATCGATATTGATTAAAAAAAACAAAAGAATCAAGTATTGGATCGGGATCGGACATGATACCTTGAACCATGCACCAAATACTTCACATCAGATTTCAGCCTAAGATACCTGATTCCCTTGTGCTGGAACCGATCCCATGCCCGAGTCTATGTTCTTTAACTATGGTTCTAACTTTTGTATCCAAATACAATATGCAAGTATACGATAGAGATATAATCTCCTCGTCCATACAATATCTACGGATGGCCCGCTTAATTAAGTCATGTGGATTGATGATGTAGCAATTTTGATGTGGAGCACCTATCTTGCCAAATCCCACACTCAACACTCAAATCATGTATCCTTCCATTTAATGTCATATACTTTGTTGGTAGTCTATGCATACCATTTTCTAAAATTTTTTATTTTTGTTGGCTCACCCAATCTTTTTCTTTAATGTTACGATTTATATATTTTAAAAATATATAAAAAATAAAAATAAAGGACGAGCCTTGATGTGATGGTAAGAGAAAACGTAACTGATATCTTGTGCTTGAATCTTATCAAAATCCAATTTATGGCTGCCAAGTATCAACGACCAATGGGCTTTAAAAATATAATGTGAGTTAAAAGCCCATATCTACTGGACCGGAAACACAAGGGAGATTCGTTATTACTCAATCCAAAACATCTGTAGTTTTCTTTTTAGACTCCTACTCGTACAGGTTTATGAGCCCGATTTCTAAAAATTTCTGAAAAAATATCCTCTCCCGTTGTCCAGTCCCTCTTTTTATCAAAAAAATAAAACCATCCAGTATTGATCCAATAGCTGAAGTTCACTGTACAGTTATACCAATGTATTAATATGTGCACGAGTAAACTTCAGCCGTTGGATCACGACTGGAGTCCCTTCAATGATAGGAGAAGATCCTAAAGCTAAATATCTGGCCTTCTCAATCTTCCCCTCTTAGGTCCACGGGCATCATTACCCCTCCACGGTAGCATTGTGGTGAACCCACATGGCACCAGAAAAAAGCAAAAAAGAAAAAGAAAACCTATAGAAACTGACTAGCAACCTCATCTATCTTCACAGTTGTCAAATGCTAAATCCATTTTAACAGTTTGATTGTGAGCTTGCTTGTATAAATCGAAACTACTCGATTGACACCCTTAGCTTAGTCTATAGTCATCTTTCCCCGAAACGACTAACTGCTAAAGTTTAGACCCAAAAGACACGAGAGAGACACTTGCTTGATAACATTGAGAAGCGTTATTGAGGATTTCAACAGATGGATTGAATCCTAGCGCGAATGAATGACTTGATATGGTCTTTGCCTGCACCGCTCTTGAAATCCTCCAATAATCAACAGTGCCAAATCCAAAATATCTAGGTTATAAGGTGAAGATGTCTTACCTAGGGTCATAAGCCAAGCATCAACATATACCTGATTATTGTGGGATTAAACTCCTCTCCATTTTGGCCATATAGTGCGACCCGTCTCATCATTGGCCTACGAACTACATCAATATTTATCCTTGTGCAATTTAAGTAAGATTGAAATTTTTGTATATAAGTGGATCTCGAGAGATCCTTTGCTTATCTCTCAAGTTTTAGTCCAATCCAAGTTTCCCAATTAAGGGAACAAGGTATTAAAAAAATAATGGATCCATGATACATGGATAAGGATATTTATGAAACATTAATGCCGTGTTTGGTATGTATTCTATCATAGAATGAAAATGGACTAAAATGTGAAATATTTTCGTTTAGAAAAGACCACGCTAAGGGTGTCAATTTTGGGATTGAACCGATCCAAAAAAATGGACCAATGAGTCCAAACCAAACCGATTTAGACTGAATATTAAACCCTAGTTTCAATACTTCAGCCTTATGGGCTTTAACCGATTTCTTAATGGGCATAACAATCCTAAACCAGACTGAACTGTTACTAAATGTGCACAATACAAGCCACCCAGTCCCAATCTCTTGATGGATATTGTTTCGATCAGACCTTATAAGACCCAACATCGATTTGATTTGGACCAAAACTAGCTCGGATCAATCCATTGACACCTCTAAACTAAACTCTCTTGCCAAATTATAAGATTCAAGCATAAGAATACACTAAAATATCTCCCAAGAATACATACCAAACTTACTATAAATTTATAATGAAATTTAACACGTGACAAATTCACATTCCTCTTCCAAGTGGCTAAAAATAATATCGGGCGTGCCCGTCCACCTCGGGCGAAGTTTGGGGGAATACACTAATACAGTATACTCACGTGAAATCTTTGAAAACAATAAACGTCCAGCACGGTTTTCGAGAAGAGCTGAACGGCAGAGTGGGCCCCATAGAACCAGCTCTAATCTCTATCCTCTCCTCGTGTTTTCGCATGTGTGTGGAATCTGACGTCAGCTTTCGTGGGTTTTGCCAGTTCAATTAATACCTCTCAAGCATAGCTGGATCCACACGTGCAGTGTCACAATTCCCGCGTCCGTCGAAGTAGATCGTGGGACACGGGAATATGCATTCTATTGTTCTATTATTTTATTCCGTCTAAATCTGTACTCGGATTGAGGCGATAACATGAGTTGATTCGGTCCCCAATGTTTTTTTTTTTTTTTTTTCTTTGACAATGATAAGAGAAAATATGTTAGAATAAAAAAAATTAGGAAAAATTACATGAACCCCTAAACTAAGGATTAATTACATTTATTTTTCATTAATTTGTGACAATTACACATATTATTTCTAATTTTTAAAATGTATAACAAAAATATCTATTCAATTAACGGTGTCAAGTCTAAATTTTAAAGACAATTTTACCATCATCCTATTCTCCATCTTATTCTTCACAATAGGTTAAAAAAAAAAAAAAAAAAAAACAAAAGATTAAAGTGAGAACCAGATTCTTTATACGATTATTTGTTTTTTACCTATTGTGAAGAAGAAAAAATAGAAAACAGAATGAGAGCAAAATTGTCTTTTGAGATTTAAACTTAACACCGTTAACGGAACAGACCTTTTTGTTACATGTTTCAAAATTTTTGAACGATATATGTAGTTGTCAGAAACTAATGAATGATAAATGTAATTAATCTATAGTCCAAGAGTAATACATGTAATTTAAAAAAAAAAATTTACAAGAGGATAATCCCAAACCATAGATAGAAAACAAATCCCATCTTCCACAATGCTAAATCATGGATAGAGAACAAATGGTATAGAAATCGTCTCCTGCCTGAGTTTGGGCAGGAGACTTGGCGGCCCGGATGAATGGCCGCCACCTGGCTCTCGGGTGGATCCGAGCCCTCCATCCGAGCAGACACCCGAGCCAACAAACTAAGCCGACAGGGGTGTCGGCTCGGATGGAGGGCTCGGATCCACCCGAGAGCCAGGTGGCGGCCATCCATACGGGCCGCCAAGTCTCCCTCCCAAACTCAGGCGGGAGAGGATGTGGATCCGAACAAATGAACTAATTATCAGTTAGTTAGATTTTTTTTATAATAAAAGCTTTAAATTAAATCGACCAAAATTAATGGGATTGAAATCCCCTCCATTCTTGAGTCGGATGGAGACACAACTGCTGACCCCTTGATGCGCAACACCTAGGAGTCGACTGAATCCAAACTGTCCATTCAATTGACAAGGTGAGAGAGGAAAAAAGACTCGTCAATTGGCTGGACGATTTAGATTCAACCAACCGCCAGGTGTGGTGCATAAAAAATCGACAACCACGTCTCTATTCGGTACCAAGGATGAAAAGGATTTCATTCCACATTTTAATAGACCATTTATGAACACAGCTCACGGAGGAAGGGAAGGATGAGAAGGGATGCCATGCAATCACGCATAACGTACACCGTAAAACAGCAACCAACTGGACAGGATAGTTTGTCCACGAGTTCCTTGCAAGTCTATACGAACAAGAGTTGAGGCGAGGCGAGGCGAGGCGAGGCGAGGCCGTTCAAAGGGTACTGTATTGTTCACGTGGGGAGAGGGGACCACGGGGCCACGTGGCATTGAACGTCTGGTCCATCCTATCAAACAAAAGAAAGTCACGGGTGTCCGAACACTATGTGGGGACCACCCATTTAGTTCAGGGTGTTGGATACGATATCGATTATTCGTCGAATATATTTTTGGGATCGATCAGGTATTGATCAGTATCGATTAATATCGGTTACATGTTGACCAATATCGGCCCATGTCTCTCAAGTATCTATTTAATATCAGATCTCATACTAATTCAGTAAAACGATATTATATTGACTAAGTATTCGTATCGATCAATACAATACCTCAAACCATGGTGAGGACTCTCTCAAGGAGTTAGAGTTGGGATCATGGGAATATATTTCTCATGTCCCACATGTAGAGTCAATTGACTCTACACATGCGGGCTGAGGCTAATTGAGTTAGAATTACCTTCGGATTGCCTTAATACTGGTTTGATTATTGATGGGTCTGATTAAAAGACAACTTGGTTATTAGGTTCACTCTAAGTTATGGGATTTTCATAGTCCAATTCATTATGGGGATGAGTTAGGTTAGGGTTTCTATGTATATACTCATCCGGGTGTTTTCCGCCATATGTTTTCTAATACCAATTTCATATGCGAAGAAAAACACAGAAAAAGTTTGTGGACGTTGTAGAAGACCATACTCGTAAGGCCAGTATGTGATAAGAATTCGGATTCAAATCATCTCTTCCCTGTACTTCAGGGAGGAGGGAGATGCCCTGTCAGATGGCCGATACGTGGCTCTCGGGAAAATCCTAGTCCCACGTCCGAGTCGACACCTAGCCGACAAGTCAAGTTGATAGGGGGTGTCGGCTAGGACGTGGGACTCAGATTTTCCCGAGAATCACGTGTCGGTCATCCGAAGGGAGCGTCTCCCTCCTCCTTGAAGTACAGGGAGGAGACGATTCGGATCCAAAGAATTCAAGTTCAAACTAGAATTTTCTCCATCAATATACATCAGAAAGGTACTATTTCAATCCCTATTATATCTTTTATTTTCTTTCCATTTTATTTCAAATGTAAGGTGTTCTTCATGTAATAAGATTAATATCCCTAAGACTCTACTAGAGCGTGGATTCACATCCTCTTCTCCTAGAGGTTTGGGAGGAAGGAGGACGCTCCGGTTGGATGGTCGACATGTGAGACTCGGATGAATCCGAACTCTTCATCCGAGTTGCCACCCCTGCCGGCTGAGCTTGTCGACTTGGATTTACCCAAGCCCTACGAGTTGGCCATCCAACTAAGGCATCCCCCTCCTTCAAAATCACTGGGAGGAGAGGATTTGAATCCACTATAACGCACCTTCTAAAGCTCCTGTTTTCCTATCCATGCCTGTCATGCATCAGTACTCCATTTCATCCCAAGCTGAATCAGAATCACACAACCGTACAACATCTCCCTGTCAACCCAAAATAGTGAAAACAATGAACAAATCCTCCCAACCCATGCTTGTTAATTGCTATAGCTGAGGACTAAGGTCCAAAATCTTGGTTCCTCATATATGTTACTCATTAGAGAGACCTTTTGCTCACGGACCACCACTTGAGGTTGTAAAAACCTTTCACTCATATCATTTTTTCAAATTTTAACTGATAAAATGAAATTGTTTTTGAATAAAAATCAATAGTGTATTGACTTGGAAGAAGACCATCAGCTCCAAGTATTCTGTTAAGACAACTCATGCGCTAACGAACGGAAACAAGTCTGGTAAATGTATTGTGCCACGTGGAATGATGATTTTATAGTTTGATTTCGGATATGTGGATTTTCAATACAACCATAAACTCTCCTATATTTGGATGCACTCTCTTCATGGTTTTAGATTTTTCAATGCTTTGTTGGACCATTTTGAAACTTTATTTCAATTAAGACCTGATGTCTGAACAAGAACATTAGGGTTCTCCTATGCACAAAATTCTGTCTCTCTATAACCTTGTATATTGGTATAATTATGCATGTCATCCAACTAACCTCTTCCTCCCCATCTAAAAAAATAAGCAGAAAAGTTTTA
Source organism: Protea cynaroides (assembly GCA_028583415.1). Taxonomy (NCBI): domain Eukaryota; kingdom Viridiplantae; phylum Streptophyta; class Magnoliopsida; order Proteales; family Proteaceae; genus Protea; species Protea cynaroides. Next base: position 45,286,232 of record CM053272.1, read on the forward strand.
TGTATGGCTATGTCTTTTTGCACCCTCTAACATAGGGATCCAAATCGTCTCCTATTGGAATATCAACAGGAGACTCGGCTGAGTAGATTAGATGAAGGACATGTGTCCAACAATTAATCCTACGGTAGATATAAGATCCGGCGCAGGAGATCAAATCCTGAGCCGGTATCAGGTGATGAAAATACTTTTTTGAAAATAGAAAAAAATGTGAAATCCGCGAAATCAGATTTCAGTTTTCCATTGCAGAAAACTGAGCTCTGCAACTCATTTGAATCTCCGCTTACAACTCCCGGTTTGTTTCTACTCCATGAATATGAGTTTTCTTTTGCCTTTCTTTCATTCTTTCGGCAAGGATTTGATTATGCCTTTTCATAGAATCATGAACATCTGCTGAGACCACCATTGTTGGTTATCCTGATGAGTTTGAGCCCTACTGGTTCTAAAATCAATGGCTTTGGAGGGAACTTTTCATATAACTCTCATCGATGAGAGCTTTAATGTTGGTTAAGTCTTTCCCATACCATTGAGCACACTAACAGTTGCACCAACCCCATTTCTGCTCAACGGAGAAAAGAATGTGCTAAGGTAAGAAAAACATGATAAGAGTTTCAATATGCCAGGAGTTACTTTGTGCATATTTGATTAATCTATGTTGACTTTAAGCACAGAATGTAAGAACCGAAACATCATCGTTCATATAATATACATTTTATTTGCAGAAGCAAGATCTTCACCCATAACAGAGAAGGAAGGTGGGGCTCTTATGAAACAATAAGCAGAGATTTCAAGATGAAAAATGGTCAAAGTTTCTCTATTGTTTTGAAGTTTAAACTTTAAAAGCTATGTATCTACACTTTTTTATAGGCTTGATTAGGTGTTCTGAAGGCTGATTCAAGTTTTCAACAATTCCAAAAGCAACTATATGTTCCAATCTCCAATCTGTCACTTCGAGGGTTTTGAAATAGGTTGTAGCGAGTTTCGGAGCTTCTTCGAGGGTTTTGAAATAGGTGCAGCAGAGCTCTTTCTTCTAGAGATTAGTTTGAGGGGTTTTGAAATAGGTTGCAGCGCTTCGCTGTTTCTCTTCCCTGAAATTGGCTTAGTTTTCTGAAATGGAAAACTGAAATCTGATTTCGCGGACTTCACCTTTTTTTCATTTTCGAAAACATTTTTTGATCACCTGATATCGGCTTAAGATTTGATCTCCTGCACCGGGTCTTATATCTACCGTCAGATTAAATGTTGGACACATGTCCTTCATCTAATCTACTCAGTCGAGTCTCCTATTGATACTCCTACAGGAGATCATTTGGAACCCTAACATAGACTGTGAAATGACCTCCCTATCCCTCCTATTAGATACTTTTGTCTACCCTCCCATTGGACCCTGCATTGACAAACATTCTAGATGGTCGTACTCCAAACGTCTAACTCTTTTACATAATTTAATGAAATTATAAAATTTGGTTCATAATTCAACTTTGGTGGCTCTGGGGAAATCTCGTGAGTTAATGTTTAGAAATATAATAATACAGGGTAATTTACATCAGAGGTACTCGACGTTTTGAGAAATTATACCAGAAGTACCTCACGTGTCAAAAATCATACCAAAAGTTTCTCTTCTCATATTTCTAATATTAACCCTATTTAACATTGGCATCTTCTAAGTTAACCATTAGATCTACCTCAAATTTTCAGGAACGGATCGTTTCTTGTTGAACTACCCTAAATTGGTGCTTGATCATTAGTACACCCGTCGAAAAAATAGTAAGTTTTGGTGCGGAGTTTTCACCGGAGGTATGTACCATAGTCGAGATTTGTGACTTGGTGATGAGCAACCACCGATGAGGAAAAGTCACAGAAGATGACAGGGGTAAGAGAGGGGGTGGGTAATTGAGACAGTAATGAACACATGAGAATCCAGTGATGAGTCGTTGAGGCAACGGGATGGTGAAAGAGTGAACCAAAGGAGACTAAGAAAATTATGCTAAACAAGGATAAATTTAAAAGTACAAAAATAAAGGTACCCCAAGTGTAATATTTTTAAAACGTCAGGTACTTCTAGTATAATTTCTCTAGACGTCAGATACCTCTGGTATGATTTTTGAAATGTGAGATATTTCTGGTATAATTTTTCAAAACTTCAGATACCTCTAGTGTAATTTACTCATAAAAAAATGTCATATGATAGAGATGAAAACCAAAATTAACACATGGTTAATTGGAAGAGGAACTTTTTCATCCAACGGTCAGTTTTGGCGACATGAATTTCACTAATGGTAAAAAAGCTAGATAGTGTGGTTGAATACTTTTTCCCTTTATATATCTCATGTCTATTTACCTCCAAATAAAGAATCTTATTCCTGATCAAATTCTATTGGATAAAATTTATTCGTTAATTGATAGTCAATAAATCTATGATTTTTTTAAAACTATTTTTTGTTATTATTATTGTTAGGTACATATAGTACAACTCAATAAAAGCACAACAAGTGGATGTACTAGGTGCGTAAAAGCCCCCAGATCGTTAGGGGCAAGAACTCATTCAGGAACACAAGTTCAACCAGGTTCAGACACTCCAAATGTACTGTTCATTTACTTGTTCCTATTGCTCCTATTTCATTCTCAGAGGTCGTACTTTCAGAAGGATTATCCTGTATGGTTGTTTGCATCTCAGATTTCTAACTTAAGTTACGGAGAGATCTTAGGGTACAAATGTAAAATCCGCACTTCATAAATTCGATCTAAATCTCTATTTCATGTCGTAACAAGTTTTGCAATCATCACCGGATCAGACGGGACAAGCGGATGACAATCAAGTATGAAAAATGATCAAAACTTATGATAACTTTCATACCTGTCTCATGATACCGGTCTACATACCGGTCGATCGGTATGTCTGCGCAGACAGACTAGTTAGATCCAAAATAGATCTCTATGGATCCCACTTGCCAAATCTTAGTCCTAGAAACTTTCCTAACGTAGAGAAACTTCCTAAACTTCAACCTAACTTATTTAAGGACCCATAAACTTTCTTAAACTTCTTTGATTGATTCTCACAAACCCTAGAGAGAAGGAGATCTAAAGAGGAAAAGAAGCTGAGAAAAGTTGAAGAGGAGCCTCTGTTGGATGAAAAATACTATAGTTCGTGAACCAACAGTGAGTACTGGAATTTTTCTCTAAGTTAAGCATTATGGATGACTGATCAAAATCCCTAAATTTTCGTTAAACCCTAATTCAGTCGATAAACCCTACCTAGATTGAATGCTAAACTAAGGTTTCTTCGAATGTAGGCCTTGAATGGAAGATAAAAATAATCCTAAAACGTTGCTCAGACCTAGAATATATAGGAGGATCCCTAGAAGCCATAATGGATGACCGAAGAAAGACGAACACCAAGCGGGTGGTCTTCCGGAGGCATACCAATCGACCATACTGGTGGCACTATATGCGACCGGTATATGCGGCCGGTACCTCCTTGGTAGCCTATCAAAGTTGTCCGATTGACTATACCGGGCGCGCTACTGTACAGTGACATGCGACAGGTATATGCGATCGTTATGTCCAGAATGGGTTGGTTTTTGACCCAGTTGGTTTTCGACCAACGTAAAACCTACGAAACTAATTCTAACTAAACTCTAATATCATATAGGACCTTGTGATAGTGAGTTTGGACTCTGTGAAGCGGAGTAAGCTAGCAATCAAGCGTCAGATAAGAGAATCGAACTTAAACCTTAATAATTTAATAACAGTAAAACGTTGTTAATATTTATTGTTTTATGGAATGTTGTTTGTGCATATTCACATGTCATCTTTAATTTTAGTTATTATATTGTTCATGCATACTCGCTATGCTAGGATGTGATTGTTAGACATGTGATTGTTTTCGTTGGTGTGTGGAATGGGAAGGACCGGGGGTCTTGGAGTATTCCTTACACTAGTATCTTTTCGTATCACTACTATCTTAGCATGCTTAGTGCGGATAGGGTATCAGGGGAAGAAGGTGGCACTGTGGTCTCCAGTCTGGCCACCAGACTCTAGCCATATCTCTATGCCGCAGGGAGCTGTGTTGGGATATGACTTACTATGATGACATATAAGATTAGTTAGTTGCGAGACCAGTTTGTAAGCTATCGCCAATAGGGGCTAACGTGTTAGTATGGGTAGGGTATCAGGGGAAGTATTGATGATGTATGATCTAGACACTTTAGCTCTATCTCTATCCTATGGTGGGTGCATGTGGGATGACAGTGGTGTTTGATCTACTGGACGAATTTACACACTCGTGTATAGAGGTGCGGTGATCGTCAATATTTTTTATAGCATATTGTAAACTTAAAATCAGACCACAAAGTGAATATTACTCATACATATTGCTTGTTGCATTGTCTAATTTTCTTTCTTAGCTAAGTTGTGAACTCACTCTTATGTACACACTATTTTTAGATATTGATGCAAGTTATACTATGGAAGATTACATGGATGCTCCAGTGTATGTAGGTGTTGCTGCTTTGAAAGTGCAAATAGGGAGGACGAGCATGACGCTTCATACGAGTGCCTTTACTGTGTGTACCTCTATGATGTTCTTGATCTAGTTATTTTATTTATTTCAGTTGGATTTCATAAACGATGTAAAGATATGTATCTACGTTTTGGTATTTGGATAATTGGATAATTTATTTTATTTATCGATAGAAGTACTCAGTTCATTTAATTTAAGACTTTCGCTGTATTTATTTATAATCTGATTATAGTTATGTGCAATGGTTTGTATAAGTGGATATGATCTTATTGAGATCCTGGTGCAAAGTGTAAACAGTTAGTTTAGTAGTGATTCACTCACACTACTGGTTCTGTTGAAATTGAGGTGTGACAACAAAACTCGACCTCCCTTATAGTACTTCTCCTATCTTTAACAAGCACATTTTACATTGGTAAAAATAATACATAGATTCCGATGGCAACAATTACCATTTAAAATAATTTTATTAGAAACCTTTCGTGGATCATCAATTATAAGAACTTTTTTTTTTTTTTTTGGTTACCCATTATCACTTATAAAGAATATATAACATATAAAAGAAAAATATGCTATCTAGTCAAACTATCACTCTTATGCTATTTTTTTTTTAAATAATAAATTTAATAAACAAATTAGACCTAGAAAGGCAAACGCTAGCAATAATTTTTGCCGCTACAACATTCAAATAACAAAGATATTTCAAAATTTACTGAAGTTTTTTTAAGGGCCTTTTATTTAGGGGAGAGGTTTTATGAAGTCGGCAGTATGAGAGGAATCTCTCATGCTACACCAATCATGGCTGGATAAAAAAAAATCATCCACACGTGACTTACATGGCCATGAGAGGAGAAAAAAATTATAAAAAAATCTCATGTGAGATAATATATGGTACGATGACTGTTGGGAAAAACTTTCCCATTTAGATATTCTGATGACATTAAGAAATTAAATCTAAGGTAAAAAGTTTCCTACAAGATTTGTTGGAAAACCTCTTTAAAATTACCTTAAAGTATAATATGTGATAGATTAGATGGAGCCCAAATTTTATATATGGATAGACCTGGAGGTCTCATGCCTATAATGAAGTTTCAGTGTAAGAGAGATTTGCCAAATGGTAAAATAAAGCTTTGAAAACCTAAGACTACAGAAGGTTGGATGGAAAATACAAGGACATTATGTATAATTGAATAGGCATTTGATTGAATTTGATTTTAAAATTGGTTACACGGCAATTCGATGACATGTACAACTAATCCAATATTCAATTGGCTAAAACTAGTTATCCATGTGACTCTGGACCATTTAGGAAGCCATGGGAATGTTCAATGTAAATACATTATTTCCCCTGATAGATATTACCACCTATTATGTGCATTGTGATTCAAAATATGTTAGAAGAATTTATACTTTGAAGCCTTATTGATTTTCGAAACCCTAATAACATATCACGTATTTTTATAAGAGGAGATTCATTAATACTAGTTAATTGATGCAATGTTTTAAGTATGCATGATTTCAAATAAACATTATAAGATAAACATCTATATTGATCATATGACAAATTTTAGGCCCCAACATACCTTATGTTAGAATGTAGCATATATAATTCCATCCCACCAACCTCTATTTCTATGATTATATTTAAGCAAAAAATTTTATGTTCAGATATAGGATTGATATAAAGTGCATTCTATGTAATACCATATTTACCCCTATTGGACAAAAGTCCGACGGCTGACCGAACACGTGCACGATCACTGCATAAAAACAAGTCGTTATATTTATTTAAAAATAAAAAAATGAATAATTTAAAAATAATAGAAGGACTGATGACTTGAGTCAAGCAGGTCTAGTCTTCTAAAGTTTTATTGAATCAATTAATCTGACTTATTGAATGTTATTTACTAAGCATTCTTGTCTATTTCACAAGTTTATTTGCATTATACTCGTATTGACTTTGTCAAGTTCCATGTTAATTTATCAAGATTTAAAGAAAATGTTTAATAGGATTTGTAATTAGTTTTATAAACCATCATTGTTGTATTTTTTTTATATACATATAAATTCATTAGATTTAAAAAAAAAAACGAAAAATAATTGGTAAAGATGGCCTTCTTCCTCCTCATCCTATTCCCTCCCCCCAAAAAAATTTCTCCATCCCTCCTTCCCTACCACCCATTTTCTTAGGAAAACCTACCGGGCAACTAGGTTAGTGCTCAAAATATTTGATATGGTTTAAAATTTTTTAATTCCAAAAACATCCCTCTCTACTCGATGTCCACTTTCTCTATTCCCAAAACCATCTGCAAAAAATTGAGGCTAATCACTCCAATAGCAAACGAAATCTCTGGGCGAGATCTGACTCGACTAAGGAAAGATCTACTCCGAAAGATCAGAGAAAGAGGAGCATTTGATCTACTAATAGCGGCATAAGAACAGCCACTATACCGCCCAAAACGCCTTACTAAGCAAGACGCATTTTTGAGACATAGTGAACCATACTCTCTTTCGGGGGCTTAGGCGAGGACCTCTACCAGTTTCTTAATAATCAAAAAAAAGTTACAGGACGTAAAAGTCTTACCCCACCCCCAACTGACGCTGAGAGGCTAATTACAATGAAAGCACTGACTGAAGAGAAATCCTGTCGGAAAAAAAAAATTTATGGTTATAAGTTTATTAAGTATGGTGTTTTCTTTCATGTCAGTTGTAGCCAGAGTAACATGGTTTTTTTTTTTTTTTTTTTAGGTAATCATAGTAACATGGTTTGTGAGTGAAAATAAGGAAGATAAAGTCAACATATATGGGCTATAAAATTACCGGAGATGAATCAAGGGATTATTGGTTCACATTGGTCTGGTTTTGAGGCAAGGTTTAACATGTGTCCAAAAATTCAATCACAGTCACATCATATCAATCGGAGAAGAATAACACTAAAAATAATATAATACTTTGATTAATAAACATGAGATGTTCTATTGATGTAGCCAGGTTCTAAGACGTTATTGCTCCCTCGGTTCTTATAGATTTGAAAGAACAAGGGATAACTGATCGAGGAATAATGGAACCATCAATCAAAAGAGGACGTGGATCCTATGAAGGCCCAGACATGCATCCTACGAAGGCTTTCAACCAGAACATGACATGTGTCAGCACACGTATAAACTTATCACCGGCCTCGCCTTCAGGTTGGTTATATAGAGGGGTTATCCCCATAATCTCGAGAATGACCGTTGATTCACCCTGAGCAAGGAGAATTCCTCATTTTACGACTACCTGCTAATTAGCGAGGACATTCCAAAGCTGGGATCTCGGAGCCGTTATGGGAAATCAAACACAAGATTGTTATCCAGCGGTCAAGGATCTCTCCTACCTACATCTAACCCTTGTTTATAAGGAATTAGATCGTGGGTACACCTAATTTTCTTATCCAACCACCAGGACAGTTCAAAGCTGTTGGCATAAGATCCGGAACATGCCCAAGATTAAAGGGAATCAGTCGAATCGTGCCTACAATCACTCCACTCCATGCTTCTCTAATAATAGACCCCATAACGAAGATAACCGGATCACATTTTTGCAAACGAAGCTCTCCCCTGTCATTCTGTTTAAACCATACTCTACAGGAGCTCGTATTATTTCTTTACAGAGTTTTAACTGTTTGTTATCTGTTTTGACTTAGGCATCGAAGTGGCTACAGAGTTTTTGAACTCGCTTTCACTGCTTAAATTGCTTCCTCTTTGATAGATGTCACCACCATGCAGGAAGTCATAGGCGAGAACAAATGGCATCAATACGGAAAAAAACAGTCTCATGTTGTCCAGTTTGCCTAGCCGTGATCGAACAATTGGGCATTGAACAACAAGAGAGATTTGAGCCCCAACAGTGCCTATTAGTCTTTTATCTTGATGAACATATCAAACAACTTATGTTGAGTACCAAAAAAAAAAAAGACAATTACATGATAGTACAACTGGAAGGATGAATTTTTCATCCTTTCATTTAACCATGATAGACTCAAGTATCCAACTTGAAGAGAATCCAAATCGTCTCCTGCGAGGAGACTCGACTGCCACCCTGCTGCTGCCAGTCAATGCCTGACACATGAGCATCGGCTGAATCTGAGCTGTCTAGCCAGCATCCGAGCCCTCTCTCCATCTCTTAGCTCAAATGCTGACTGGACGGCTTGGATTCAATTGATGCCCATGTGTCGGGCATTGGCTGGCCGCAACTGGATCTCCTCGCAAGAAACGATTTGTATCCACTGGAAGAGGGTTCTAGAAAATGGATGCCAAGTTAGTTCAGGTTCTTAATTTAGGTGAAAGTTTTCGTCTCACCCTGGGCGAAGGAGACCAAGGGACATGACTATTAAATGATCCTGCCTCTACTAACAAATCTTGATTATGCATCCACAAGTGTTCCTATATGCCCATCTATCACCGATTATTCTCTTCACCATGGGTGGAGAAAAACTTGATCCTTTTATTAGTGTCCCACGAAACTATCAACTTTCACACGGTGGTTAAGTCAGAATTATGTCGTTATGAACAACATACATATAAACATAAGCCATGGGCAGAGGGTCAATTAATAGCAAACACACTACCAACAAACCCTATTTTGTCATAACACGAAGCCACAATGCATATTGATAGTTGGGATTGATTTTTCATGCACGATTCTGAACGAAACACACTCAACAATTTAGCCCTCAAATAGACAAACACATGGTTCATTAAATCTTTCCCTTTGATAGTTTGATAGTTTTGTTTTGGAGAAGTTTTCTTTTACCAATGTGACTACATACCACTTAAATCTTATTATTACTCTTTACAGATGAATGTTCAAAATTACCTTTCTTACTATTCCAAGAATCCTATCCGATTTCCAAATTACCTTCCTTACTATTCCAAGAATCCTATCCGATTGCTAGAATCCACAGGTGAAGAGAGTCTCTTCCTCATCATTGGTATGGAGAGGCTCTTGGATCTTTTTTTTGTTCTCATATATTTACAAATTACAATTCACATAGGCCCTCTTGAAAATAAGGAAAACTAGGTAGCAAAAATAGCAAATAAGACATTATCTACTATATACATTGGCCTCAGCCTCTTCTGCCTTCCGATATGTCTCTTGTAATTATTAATATTGCTTGATCATATAAATTTTCTATACATGACTCCTTGACAAGGACATTGTCAATAGCGAACTCAACAATTTGGCTGAATTCTAATCCTTGGATTCAAGATCCATGTAACATTGTTTCAGAGGAAGAAATTTATTTTCAAAATAATAATAATAATAATAATAAATGTGGGATAAGTTTTTTTTTTTTTTTGGTGGGGGTGGTTGGTTGAAAAAATAAAAGTGTGATATAGTAGATGCCTCACGCAGCAACATATGAATGGAGTTACTTACCCAAAAAAACATATGAATGGAGTTCCGGATTCGTGAGTGGAAAGTTGAAAATGGTGACTGGTCAGGTAAAAATGTGGGGAAGGAACGTGCTTTAGACGCAGAGACACGCTGCTATGGACCCCAGCTTCCCTTTGGGAGTTATTAACTTCCATTCATCTTTCGACCATTCGCATCTACCCTCTGCACAGGACTACGGAGTCAGACAGAGAGAAAACGAAAACGACCTGATCATTGATCATCACTGTGTTCTCTCTCTCTCTCTCTCTCTCTCTCTCTTTCATATCTCAATTTTGATCAACCCATTAATTCCAAAGGAAAAATGAACTTGAACCCTTGATTAGTTTCAAACATAGATCCAATCAAACAGCTTTCAGAGATGCCTCATCACTCATGTGAGGTTATACATTATAAAACGTATGCTTTCCCTCGTCCTCATTCCTGATTCACTACACCCTAGTTCAGTTCTCTCCTTCAAAGTGTGAAAAGCAGAAAAAGGGGAGAGAGAGAGAGAGAGAGAGAAAGAGAGAGAGAATCTAGATTGGTATTTCCATTCAGCTTCGGACTTCGATTATTGAATGTTATTTTATTGTCATTTGTTATTGAAGAACGCGTATACCTCGTGAAGTAAGTTTCCGAGTCTTTTGAGTCTTGCTTAAGTTCCTCAAAAAAAGAAAAAAAAGAAGTAATATATAGAGTCCAGAGAGAGAGAGAGAGAGAGAGAGAGAGGGGTTGTGGAGGTGAACGTTGATTGCCGGGAAAAATGACGACGAGAGGGTCATCAGGAAGGTTGCCGACATGGAAGGAGAGAGAGAACAACAAGAGAAGGGAGAGGAGGAGAAGAGCAATCGCTGCTAAGATTTATTCTGGGCTCAGAGCTCAGGGCAACTTCAAGCTTCCAAAGCACTGCGACAACAACGAGGTCTTGAAAGCTCTCTGTACTGAAGCCGGTTGGGTCGTTGAAGAAGACGGCACCACTTATCGCAAGGTTTTTCTTCAACATTTGCCCCTTTTCTTCTTCGAATTCTTGGGTTTTGTGTTTTGGAAATTGCTGGCAAACTTTCATGGTTTTCATGAGATCTTGTTCATTTTGGTTCTTGATGGTCATTTAGAAACTAAAACCCTATTTTGCAGGAATTTCCGATGATTTTTTTCCCCTTTTGGTTTTTTGTTTTGGGATCTATCTTGGCTGGAACTGGAAGTTTGTGATCTCTGCTTCTTTTCCTCTGCTTGATTTTTCCTTCCAAATTTAACAGGATTTGGGATTTAAGAAGGGAGGAACAGAACCCATTTGAAGAATCCAAAAACATTCAATCCTTGATTCAACTCATTTCACAAACATTGATTAGATTTCTGTTTTGTGTTTCTTGAACAGGGATGCAAGCCACCGCAAACTGAAGCTGCAGGCACTTCAACCTACATCAGTCCATGTTCTTCACATCAACTGAGTCCAACATCTTCTTCATTCCCAAGTCCTGTTCCTTCCTACCATGCAAGCCCAGCTTCTTCTTCTTTTCCAAGCCCTTCACGTTATGATGCCAATGCATCTTCCTCCTACCTTCTACCATTCCTCCGCAACCTGGCCTCCATCCCTTCATCCCTTCCACCTCTGCGCATCTCCAACAGCGCACCTGTTACTCCACCACTCTCATCTCCAACCTCCAGAACTCCAAAGATGAGGCCTGACTGGGAATCCCTCTCCAACAACTGCTCCATGGCCTCCTTCCATCACCCACTGTTTGCGGCTTCCGCCCCTGCAAGCCCAACTCGCCGCCACCATTTCCCTCCGGCCACTATACCCGAATGCGACGAGTCTGATACCTCTACTGTTGATTCCGGCAGATGGGTCAGCTTCCAAACGGCAGCATCACCACCTGCTGCAGCTCCGGCGTCTCCTACGTACAATCTGGTGAAGCCTGTTATGGTTCAGAAGAACTTGCAGCAGGACGACTCTGCCGCAGGGTGTGGAGGGCTAGGTTGGGGGAGAGGAGCTGAGTTCGAGTTTCTGAGCGGAAGGGTGACACCCTGGGAAGGTGAGAGGATTCATGAAATTGGAGTGGATGATCTGGAGCTGACACTGGGGAGCTGCAAGGCTCGGAATTAAGGGTGAGGATGTTGGAAGAACTAAAATCAGAAAGGAATAAGCTCGTTTCTTTGATGAATGGGGATTTAATCGTTTTAATTGTTTGATCCTGTCTGTTCGTCCTTCGCTGAACTCGGCCAGATTTACAGATTGCAAGTTCCTTGGCTTGGGTTTTCTGCTTCTCAACTGGCACTGGTTTTCCCTTCAGTCAAGATTTTGTTTTCTTTTGATGTTCTACTGTGTTTTGGTTCTGATTTCTCAGTAAATCCAGAGTAGTCCCAGATAGAAGAGATGGTGATAGCTGAAGAGCTTCAGACTACCTTCATGGGATAAGCTGAGATTTTCATGGCGGAAACTGGCGATTGGTGATTTGTTTGTAAATGGCATAGGACTATAGAGATAGTAGTAGGAATTTAGGATGTTAAAATTGCTATTATTAATCTTTCCCAGAATTGCTTTGGTCCTTTTCAAGTGATCTGCAAACTTCAATTGTGGAATTAAGTACTTTGAAATTTAGGAGTTTTGGTTTCTTCTGTGAAATCTTTCTGTAAACAGACAAGAAACTAAAACCATTTGAATCTAATTGTTGCTTATTGAAAGGGTTATCTTGTTCTGTAATTATATTCTGTTTTTCCTTCTTTCCTATGTGGGTATGGCCCTCTTCCTCTATTATCATGTCTTAGTTGTAATGGGTTGGTATACCCATTATTGAGTCAGAGAGTTGTAGAGCTAATCTGTCGGAAGGGGTACTGACCTATTTTTGGTGAATTGGCCCATGTGAGTGACCATGCTCATGGATTCAACAGGAAACCCCCATAACAATTTGCTTTGAACCTGTCTCCTGTTCAGTAAAAAACCAACAGAATCACAGAAGAGAGCAAGGGAAAGAAAGCAAAAGGAGAGGGGAGAAATTGTTCCTGTGATGGATTTCACAGGTGGTTCAATATAGTATGGTATCAACTATCAACAATCTAGGGAGGGAGATTGAAGGAGAGACTAGAGAGTAGCTTTTCTGTATTTAACTTCTTATCCATTACATAGTTGGGTTCTGCGGGTCAAAAGAGCATCTTCGAACAGAAAAAGGACTATGGCAGGGGGCCCATTTGGGCCCCTTCCCATGTGATATTGTGTTCCCTTATATGGGGCATGCCGCATGTGACCTCTTCCCTTCATGTTCTGCACTCCTTCCTCGTCTTCTCATTTAGTGTGAGATAGTTTATACACTTATACTTTCTTTCTTTTTTTAATATAATAATTCGTCGGTGGGTTTGGTATTTGGTGCCCTTTATAAAAGAAAGGGATTCCAAGACAGTTAGGATTGCTAGTTCATGAATCCATGCTACATATATTACCAAAAATAAAAATAAAAAATAAAATCCAAGCTACTATTAGTGATGCATACAAAATTTAAAGGATTTTATTTAGTTATCACCAACCACCTTAGTCTCTCTGCAAGCTAGACCTTTGTAAAAACAGAGATGTGAAAAATAGTTGAATGGTTGAATAATGAAGGGGTTTTGAACCTTCAACTAATCTGTTCTGAAGATTTGAACTACCAGGCAGTTGTGAAACCATATATCCAGCAGCTTATCAAGAAGGAACCTTGTATATCAAGGGCTCAGATTGATTTGATCAACCCTCCACATGGCTGAAATGCCATGAAGAAAATTACCATAATGGGCAGCTGAGGAAATCCCTTTTTCCTAAGAGTAGAAGGATGTAACTAGGAGTGTCAATTTCATGCCCACAGTGTGTAACCTGACCATGCCCGATGACTATGGACAGAGACCGACTGATCAAATTATTAAATGTGTCAGGTTTAGGCCTGAGTCGATTATTAAAAGAGCGTTCACGGTACAAGGGTGTAGCCTGACTGAACTAATCAAATGAACCAAACATACCTTTAAACCGAATTGAATCTTGATTTAAACCAAACAAATACAACCTTAAAGCTAAAAACCTAAAACATTAAATCGTCTCTTACAATTTTTTCATTTCTTGAGTTCTCCACTCATTCTTTCCGTCCTCATCTTCGTCTACATGGGTGATCACAAGCCTAATAATAGTCTTTTACAATCCTACAAAAATGTATCTAATCTATAACATGAGAACAATTATAGATTTGAAAATCAACATCTTTCTTTATTTTTTTATTTGCACTTCGGCATGAGTCCGTTACAACCCAAATAGCATAAAACCGATTAACTCGAATAGTATAAGACCCGACGATTATGAACCGAGACCGAACGGACCAAATATAAACATGTCCATGCCCTGTCGATGAGGGACTGATTAGTTAAACGGACCATCACAGTGCAAGGTGTTGAAATGATGGAGAGCAATTACATCCAACCGAGATCGACCAATTACACCCCTAGATGTAACCTCCCAGTACCATCTAGTACATGATTTTGGTTTTCCAGCCATGGAAGAGTTTGCTTGCTCGAATTAGATAGACAATCACCAAGAGAGCAGCAGCCAAAAAAGGACTCAATTAGGATATATCCATCAATTATTCAAGTGGGAGCACGACAATTCAAACACTGAGTTTCAAGGCCACACATTTCTGCCACATAACTTCATAGATCATCATGCATTTAATGCATTTCTGAGTATAAAGTTTTTTTGGTAAAACATTTCTGAGGATAACAAGATGATATAAAAAGACAAGATGACACTAGAAAGAAAAAGAATATGTGCAATTGCTACTACAACTGCTACCAATTACCAATTGAAAAAAGAGACATCATGAATTGGATCATAATAAAATTGAACCAAATTTACACATATTACTACTGCTACTTGTCATGGTTGGGTTACATCCAGATTCGCATAAATTGGACCGAATTCAGATCAAGATCTAAGCAATTCAAAGGTCTACGCCACCAATGTCTAGTACCAACTCAACAACATTCCTTTTTTTTTTTTTTTTTTTTTTGGGTGTTGGGGGGGGCTGGGTGGGTGGGTGAAGTAACAGCCCTAGTGCCAAAAGAGCCAGATATTGTGCACAATTTTGAATTAATCAATTCAATATTCAATTGCCAGCTTTCATGGGAAGAAGTCTGATGCAGAATGCCATAGAGATAATGTAAATTTAGGGTAATGACACCATTACAGATCACCACCTCTTCTATGCACCTCTGTAGTTTAAATAAGAAGAATGGCAGTCTGACAAGGGTGGGTGTTCAAACTTGTAATGGAATGTTGTAATATCATAGAATAAATTTGCCTGGATATGAAACTATTATTATCTTTGCTGGGTTCAAATGATACACAAGAGAGGAAAGCATGCTAACATAACATTTCCACGAAAGGAAAGCAACACTCACCTCATTTCTTCACATTTTTACATTTCCATTCATCACTCAGTTTAAGTAGGATGCCCAATTTGAGAATTCAGGTGTGAGATAAGCATGTCTTCTCCAAGTCTTTGGCTAGTACCTCTGTGTTTTCACTCTTTGTTTTACAATCCTTTTGGATATTTAAATTGCATTCTTGGTATCTGAAGCAGGTTATGAGGTGGTCACTAACAATTCCAGCCACCTGCATGAATGAATAAACAACCATTGGCCCTACACAACGAAAACCTCTCCGCATCAGATCTTTGCTCATGGCCTCAGATTTAGGTGTCTTAACTGGTACTCGACGCACATAACGGAATCCATTTTTGATTGGTTTATTATTCACAAAGCTCCAGCAATAGCTTGCAAATGAACCAAACTCCCGTTGAATCTGCCATAGAAAATATAACTGAACAACATCCAGTAGGAGAGAAATCTTTAACACGCATACTCAACACAACAGGCATGTGGGCCAACATTTAAGAATTAATTTTCTTCCTTCTCTCCTTTATTTTTTCTTGAAATATATCTAAAAAATCCTCCTTCAGAGAATCCATTACAAAAAAAAAAAAAAAAAAAAAAAAAAAAAAAAAACATATCCTTTGGTTTCTCTATCCTCAAATGCATAAGAGAAGAAAAACCAACTTATCCGTTTTTTATTTATTAGGATTTTTATCCCTTGTTTCATCATTTTCATGCCCATTTCAATCCATATCATGCTAATCCAAACAAAACCATTAATTAAAAATGTCATGTTGTTCAAGTTGGAGGCCATTTTATTGTGTTGTGTTAAGCTCATGTTTGGGTAGTCCTTGGTGTTATACTTGGTTTTAACATGACCGGAACCCTTCAATCTAGATGACCCACAATGGCCTTCCTCCACAATGTTCAACTCAGGCTGCTTCTGCTTTGCCACCCCAAAAAAATTAATAAAGCATTATAATGACATGTGGAGAAGTCAGATTGGTCCAAAATTTATCCGTGACTACATGATGACAGAGAATGTGTCCACTGAATCTGGCTGCTAAACAGAACTGCAACATTGTAGTTATAGCATGGGTGCTGGAAACACTTCCAGATTCTAGTGTACCATCATCCTCTCCCCCCTCTTTTTAATTTTATTTTGCATGCTCTTCTACTTACAAAGGTATAAATAAAAAAAAAATTAAAAATTAGGCTTTCGTCTTCATGTTTCTGATGGATATACAAACTAACACGAGGTTCTTGATAGGAGATCTGCCTAATGGTTTCCTTTTCTTATTCTTTGCTCTTTAGAAGATCTTTTTCTTTTTTCTTTATCAGAATTAAATTCTGAAGTTTTAAGCATTTTTTTTTTCTAATTACAATTCAAATATATCAAGAAAACTTCAGGTTAAGAACATGCAGCAATGCGAAATGGAAGGGGTAGGGTCAGAATGTGGCAGACATCTTGGCTTTAGTTTTAGATATACCTTAATCATCTGCCTAGCATTCTCCACAACTGCACGAAGTTTTGGTTCTGATAGCAAGGCACGGCCATTTGCTTTTAGCGCCAGGATCTTCTTCTCAGTGAAATTTGCAACAGATGCGGGATCAAAATTGTCAAAAACTTTCCTGCCAAAATGAACCAAGAAACAGCATAAAAAACCTCTTTGACGAAATATTTGTACTTTTTGCATTGGCATAGTGATTTCCATACTTTCATAATTTTCACATATATTATGCGAGCCTTGGTGTGACGGTAAGGTTGTCATATTACAACCTGGTGGTCACAGGTTCGAAACACGAAAACAGCTCTCCATATTGTAAGGGTAAGGCTGCGTACATTCTACCCTCCCCAGACTTTGGAGTAGCGGGAACCTCGTGCACAGGGACGCCCTTTTGATAATGAGAATATTCTGATGTGAACATTAGGTGAACTCAAGGTCAAAATCAAAATTTGAATCCATGCTGATGTTTGTATCAGGTTAGTGGGTAGCAGATAGGCTGTAAAGATAGGTTACGCAACAACGGCACATCAGTCAATATCATATTGTATCCCAAAGTCTGGTCCAGAAAGCTTTGAGAAAAAGTTTCAGCAGGTCCAGTTAATTATGGTGACTTTTCAGGTGTAGTCTTATTTCTATGTGTTGACTTAAATGACCTTAGAATCTGGTACTTCAAATGAGCCATCTAATATTTCGAAATGTAGTGTTAGTTTCACAGTAAGTTGTTTACAAATGTTCCCAAATTTAGCTATCAAGAAAAAGAAGGGTTCAAATTTGAAAATTTGTCTCTTTCTGACTCTGCATATTCACGTAAAGAGATACTTCTCTTTCCCCCCTCAAATGAGTTCTTAGTTTTTAAGTGTTTGATGTTTAAATAAATTATTCCTTGGGATGCAGTAGAAGTGTATGGTTTTTGTTGTCCAAGTCTCTGGGACAAGGTTAAGTTCAGAGACTTTTGGATTGTCCCATACTAATAAAGCAGGCCCTCTTATAACTAATAGTCATGGTGGAAAGAAATTTCATCAATTATAAGAGATTATTAGGTTGTTAGGTTTCAAATATGAGCAGTGGTTTCCTGGAAGGCTAACCAAGAAAGGCGTTCTTGTATGGCCTAAAAATCTGCCATACGGCTGGTCTAGTGAGGCCTAATTTTTTTGACACAATTAGACTCCACAGTCCCCTGATTGCATGTCAAGTTTCAGCCCAAACAGAACTGGTCAAATGGAAAAATAAAGTTTTGAGAATCCACGACTGCCTAGAAGGTGCATGCGCATACATGAACTATAGGAGGTTTATACCAATACATAGAAAGGTATATGATTAAATTTGGTTTTAAGATTTGATGTGTGGACAATCCAGAACATGCCCTATCTATCCAATAGTTAGAATTGCCACATAGGTAATGCTTTCTATGTGGGCTGTGCAAAATACCTCCTGCTGAATGTTGATTATAAGAGGGCCTACTATATTTAATGTGGTTCTTAATAAATGGTAAACAGCTTTGGATTTGATCTTGTGTCATCCCATTTTAAGTGACTGCCTTTTGGTGTGAGTTATTGATTCCACACTTGCAGGTTTAAGTGAATCCTCATACAGTTAACTCAGATCCAGTTTCACGAAAACCAGAAGAGGTGCCAATCATATATTCGGTGATTGCTAGAGTCTCTTCCTCTTTTTTTTTTTTAGGTAGGCCCCAGGGAGAGTTGAACTCATGACCATTTTGAAGCCTTTTTGAAGTGTTAGTCTTTACTAACTGCGCTAAACCCTTTTTGGGTGTGATTGGTGGTGGGGGTGGTTGGTTTCGGGGGGTTGAAGGTACCTGAATATGTCTCTCTTGTTAAGAATAGTTGGCCAGCTGAGTTCGGCCAATGCTTTAGATAAAACCAGCATCTCAAATAGCTTCTGATCATCATGAACTGGGACTCCCCATTCCTCATCATGGAAAGAAACATAAATTGGGTCTGTAATGAAAATGCTAAAATAAGTGGAACTCATTAACAGTTAAATATACCTGATGACAAAGGAAACAGTTCATATGCTTATTAAGAAAATGCTGCAATAGCTTGATAAATAAGTAGCATGAATTGATATCAGTCTCCACTATACCGACAAGAATGATTGTGCCTTGGATCATAGGTTCAAATAAATTAATTCGTCGATCATCCCCGGATGACTGAAATTAAACCTGGGGAGCCTTTTTGTTCCCTGTGGCTATATTCCCATTTGTGTCTTATCTATGGCCAGGTTACAATTGCTAGATAACAAGAGATCTTTTTAATCTTCAAGATGTTAATCATGCCCAACGTTTCTTTCATATTTATCTCTGTAATATGTTTATTGCTCCACAGCACACCCAAAATTTTCCTGCTCAATGTAGTAACTAGTAAGGACAAAGACACATTTGCAAAGTCTGAAGTCTGATACAGACATTGGCAAAACCCGAAACATTGTTCTATCAAATTTGGTATAAGAAAATGTCTCCAACATAATTTAATTCATGAAAATGTGCAATAAGAAAAGGATGTATCTAGATTATTTATGTATATAAAAGATTAAAAGTTATGATAACTAATTGGTAGTTGAAACAAGAGACCACATTGCAATTTAAGTTTTGTCTACACAGAAGTAGCAGGTCTCAGAATGTCTGAACTCCAGAAAATGGAATATCCATTTTGCACAGTTCTGCCCCTTTAGAAAGGTCACATTGGATTCTGCCATCTAACAACTCCTATTTTCCTTCAGGTATTTTTGTTGTAGTTTGGGTTTGTTTATTCTATATCAAGCATCTTGTCAAGTGCTGCAAGGAAATTTTCCAACCTTGCAGTTAAAAGCTATCCGTCTTTTCCAAAGTGAAGAACAAATTGCAATGTCTAATCTAATTGCTGTTTGAACATGGTTTGGACTAAAAGTTTCATTGATATAGCAAAATAAAATAGCAACATCCATTTCAGTTCGTCTAAGTAGCTCATCCCTAAATATCATAAGAGATGCATAACCATCTCTTATTTTATTCTGAAACCTAAACGCGCAGGTAAAAGGGGGAGGTAATTTTTAGCTCTGTTAGTCTAATCTTATTTCATTTTTTATTTGTCAGTTAGAGGGTAAAACAATTAGGCCATCTGACAATTGAGTAATGCTGTAAAGTAGAAGCTAACATTTACCTATGAGAAGACTTGCCATACCTTTGATGTTAAGATTAAGAAGCCAGATCAATCTCATGCCAGAAATAGAACAGATAAGAGGCAAACATGATGATTAATATGGAAGAAATAGCTTAAAATTTGGCATAGCCTGCCAATTTAAATTTGGCATAACCTGACAACTATGATATATATATATATATATATATATATATATATATATATATATATATATATATATATATATATATATATATATATATATATATATATATATTAATATCCAGTTGGTTTAGATTTTTTCACACACAAACTAACATACTACCTTCACAGATAAAATGCTAGCATACTTTCTTGGCTTTTCTATTAAATCCAAAGCAACACTTAAACGATGAAGTGAATTCTTATTTTACATTTTTTTGTTTGCTTTTGTGTTCCTCAATGTATAGGGTAAAATATAGTGATCTAATAATGGAAAAGTGTATTTATGACAAATATGAAAGATATAACAATTCCTTACAGGTGAAAAGGTTAAAAGAAGTATAGAAAAGAACAGGCAAACAACCAACTGAACAAACAAACAGATAAAATAGACAGGATAATCAGATAGATTATCTCATGGCAAGAGCATCATTTAAAAAATAACAAATTATGAAGGAGATAATTCCTTACCAGTGTTCGCAGTGATCCAATCGCACCGCTTCAGCTGAACTGGTGGTAACAGAGAAGGCATCTCAACTCCGTCGGGAACCACCTTAACAGATTTCAAACCATTATGCCTCATTCTCCTTCTGAAACTCGCCATTTTCACAGAAGAAAGCCTGCGAGAAGAATCCGAGGAGCACGAACTGTCAACAGAAGCATTACGCCGGTGAACGGATTCCGAAGACAGACTAACCGGCCCTCTCATCTGTTGCGATTTCTTCTGAACATAGCTTCTCTGTTTCGATTCTAGTGACTTTGAAACCCTAACTCTGTTTCCAGCTGGTCTGAGAACCGATTGGACTTCAGAATCCGTTTTGTTTGAGGGCGGAGACTCAGTAACCACAGACATTGCTACAACCCCCACAATTTTCTCAAATTTGAGCTTTCGTTGTTCGGTTTCCGCTCTGAAGACAACAAAGTCGAGTAAGTTTCAGTTGAGTTGCCTGTACAGTGTACCTCTGGAGTTCATTTCCAAGCTGCAACTACTCTCCTCTTCCCGATTTTAGTACTAAGAAATGAGATGGATGAGAGTTATTTGAGCTTGAATTCAGGTGATATGTCCCTACCCATCAAGAAAACATGCTAAAATGTCTGAAGGAGTTAGGTTTCTTAGAGCACAGCAGCGATCGGCGAAGCAGGGGAAGAGAGAAGAGAGAACAGAGTGAGGGAAAAACGACGAAAAAACGGACGGGTTTCGGAGGTTTAAAGTTACAAACAAATTGTTACCCACCAACGGAGAACTGACCGGTTATAGACAGTGGACATTGCCTTCGTGTCCATGTTGTTCCCAGTTGGGTTTTGAACGGTGTGGTAGGAAAGTTGTTAAATACCGAAACTGCCCATTCGTTTTGATTTGAAACTTCCCAATCTATGTAGGATGTAAACGGTTTGAATACGGTCCGGTCCGGCCGTCCGGCTGTGACCACCAGATGAGCCTTAAATAATACGGATGCTGTTTCTGGGAATCAGATTCAGATTTTCGACTACCCGTTTATATTTCTAGCCAAACCTTCCTATTTCCTTGGATAAGATTCTTTCTCAGCCCATGTCTCCGTTTTCTTTGTCTCAAGTATATTTTTCTCATTCTTGAGAACCTGTCTGATCTTCAAGAACCCTCGAAATCACTAACTACTAATTTATTATTATTATTATTATTATTAATTGAATACTATACAAATTGGATATTATGTTTTCGATTATCTGAAATCATATCCGGATGCCCCTAAATGAATACGAATGTGAATCAAATCCAGATTTTTGACTGTCCATTTACATCCCTAAATCCTTCCACATTCAAGGGATGATATTGGAAATTTGGTCCCATCTCAATTGGCTTGATCCAATTCTCAAATTGATATGATTCTCGATTCAAAAGATTTTTTTTTTTTTTCGATCTGATTTTTATTTGGAAAGATGGTAATTGGACCGTTGGATATTTAGAGAGTGGTGTGGAATAAGGGTGTCAATTTCTGACTTGCACCATGTCCCCTAAATTGGATCGATCGATTAAAACCAGAACCAACCCACACAGTTTATTAAAACGTATCAAGCTTAGGCCCGAATCGATTATTAATCGATCATTCACATTGTAAGGGTGTAGCCCCTTGGTCGCCCAACTGCACCGATCGATTATGGCCCTAGTGCGATCGATTAAACAATCATTAAGGTAAAATCCCTAAAAGCCTAAACCCTAAATTGCTAAATGTCTCTCATTTCTCCTTCTTCATTTAAACTATGCTCTTTTAATTAAAAACTTAAAATAGCTTATTATATTGCGAATGTAAAATAAATAATAATCAATTACAATAGAACATGGGCAAAGAGTTGTGCTATTTTCCATTGTGGACCGGTTGGGAGGATGGTGATGATTATCATAAGTCCGAATAGTATAATCAATTATAGATTGGTTGGTTTGCATTATTGAAGCCCGTTAACACACCGATTAACATAAGATCGATTAAGGATTGAAACTGATCGAACTAAATATAAACATGTTCATATATCACAAATGAGGACAGACTAGTTAAACATACCGTTCCCGATGCAATGTATTAAATCAGTGATGATCGGTTAAGGCCGAGCGAAACCGACCAATTGACACCCCTAGTGTGGAGTGTGAATGGACCACACATCAAGTTGCAGACCCATAATCAATAATTTGTCATCCCATGTATGTTCATGCATTTCCTCCTTAATTTTTGCATCCTTTTTGGTGGTCCAATTTTTTTTTATGTTTCATGTCGACATAACTAACTCCATTTGAGCTGAAAATTAACATCTGAGCAGTACAGTCCCCCTAAATTTTTAACCCATACAATTTGTCACGTGGCAAAAATAATTTCTCCGAAATTTCTTCTTGGCTGGGAAAGAAAGGTATTTAAGCATGATCATACCATTCATTCTCCACCATCTTTAGCTAATATATATATATATATATATATATATATATATATATATATAAGAATTGGTATCTTTAATGAAACTCATAAAATTAGAAAAAGAAGTGGGAGAGAGAGAGAGAGAGAGAGTGTATAGTTATACTAGAGGTTGTAGGAAAGAATCCCCACAATGGCATTGCGATGATCTTTTTCTTACCTAGAATGGGTATTGGTATCAGATGTGTATCGAGGTAGCATACGTTTTTGGTATTGGCGGAGATATCGGTCCGTATTGGTCATGTATCCACCCATACCAACTCACTAACTAATTCTAATATGGACCAAATATCTGTATCGAAGAATCCCAAAATAGATACCAATCCAGATACCTAAAACCATGCATCTTACACATGACATAGCATGATTCATGAGACAAAGTCATAAGGGGACAGGGATTATCACTTGAATGGGGTTGATCCGCGGACATGTTGAATCGATCAGATCGGACGATTTACCATACGTTAGGGTCTGTCCAGTAATTTTAGAATGGAATAGGGGTATATGCATAAAGCTGAAAAGTCTGAAAGGATAGGAAGACCGAGAAGACCGGTATTGTTAATATACAAGTAGGAATTAGGCAGTGCGTCATATTCGATTGGTGGACGGTAGTGAATCGGTTAGGACTTGAGTGCACGTAGCTTGGTCGGGAGGTTCGTTACCGTTAAGGAAAAGATTCCAATCCACCAACAATGGTGCCAAGTGGTAAGTAGGAGATCCAATGAGAAGCTGACATGTGTGACTGATACTTAATACCGAATAAGAATATCAAAAGAGGATCAAATCAAAGATCGATCATGTTCAAAACCAATTGTAAGGCGATCATAGATTAGACTGAAGGTAAATGAGAGCGCAAAGAGAAGTTTCGACAACATCATTGTGACTATTACAGCGTAGGAGGTATAAGAAACAGTCGATCCGTCTAATCCGATATTGATTACCTGAACCATGGTTGGAGTGAGTTCGGGCAAGACTAAGCTCGAACTAGAATCCAACGGTCTTCATTCCAGCCCTTAACCATTGATATGGTTCCATCTTTTTCTTTTCGTTAAAAAAAATTGGAATACCTGAAATGATCCGGCTCATGTGATTGTGCGTCAGTATGGGCCTACAGGATTAAGTCAGGTCCAAGTCCTAGAAACCCGTGGATAACAAAAAATAAAATAAAATAAAATAAAATGCAGGCTATTTAACTTCCTTATAAAATTTTGATTAGAAAGAAATTCTGTCTCATGAAAGTCTAGAATCAATGGAGATTCCCCACCCTACTTTAGAAATTGGAAATCCTAATCCAACTATGGTCCCACCTCCACGTTGTCAATAAAAAATTAGGGATATAAGGTCAACCCTTAGTCCCTCATAATTAATTTTTTTTGTTTTGGTAAATGTCCCTCATAAACTTCAAGATATAAGGTTGGTGATTATTTAATTAACAATTAATAACCATGTCAAAATAAATCTTAAGCATTTTCATTTTTTTTAATATACAGCACTTGAATATGTGAATCTATTTTTTTTTTTAATATATATCTTAAAGACCATTGCAAGAGTAGAGGTAGCTTTTATATATATATATATATATATATATATATATATATATATAGAGAGAGAGAGAGAAATATTATTGTAAGAAGGGTTTGTTATTTTTTCAAACGTAACAAGATAATTACCCTCTTAAACTACATGTAAAAATACAATCAGAATTGAATATTTAAGGATAATTTTATGAAATCACATATTGCTAGAAATAAATTTTAAAATAGATTATAAATTATAATTTCAAAAGAATTTCATCAAGAAATGGTGTAATTGTAATTGTGCACAATCTATCCTCTCTCCATCTCCTTCCATCATTGAGGCCTTGCAACAATTGAAGAAACCTTCTTCCCATCGCCCTTTGCAATACTTTTATGTATGGTTTTCCTCCCAATTTTACTCTTAAAATTTCTTCTCTTTCGTTCACGTTGTTCGGTCTTGTTGTTTTCTGTTCAAGTTTCAATTGATGTTTGATCATAAACTTCTGTTTTTATCATCCCTTAATTTCTCCGTCTGTCCAATGCTTCCAATGTTTCTCTTCATTTGTAACAATTGGCCGAGAGTTCTGATCAGATTTCATCCAACTTTTATTGAAATCGTTTTTAGTTCGTTAAATCTAGTTCCTCTGTGAGGCGTGAACCCAAGCTCGTAGTATATAACTATGTTGAATACATTTAAAAGGAACAAAAAAAAAAACCACTTGGCCATGGCAGCAATGCCAAGTCAGTGGATCAATAAATGGAGTTATAATTTCATGTAAAATAGTGGGAAAAAATTTGTATAAAATATTTTACTGTTTATCATAACGTGGAATTG
Organism: Protea cynaroides; assembly: GCA_028583415.1. Classification (NCBI taxonomy): domain Eukaryota; kingdom Viridiplantae; phylum Streptophyta; class Magnoliopsida; order Proteales; family Proteaceae; genus Protea; species Protea cynaroides. The sequence continues at coordinate 45,311,685 of CM053272.1, forward strand.
TATTGAAAATAGAAAATTAAAAAAATTATTAAATTATTATTTATGAAAGATTTTACACTAAAACAGACATGGCATACGAATTATCTAACCTGATTTTACTTCTCATACTTATCACAACCCATTTTCTTTATATTTTGTTTACCAAAAAAAAAAATCTACTTAATATTTTCTTAACAAATCTTTTTTTCCCCTCACACTTATTATAATCCATTTGTCAATATTTTCTTAACAAATCTATCATTATTATTTAATTAAGAAAACTATTCACTAAACAGGCCCATCCCATCCCTTTAATTTAAGTGTAACGACTTAAATATCCTTTAAATTAGAATTTATAATCTAATAAAGAGTTTTTATTAAACAAATTGAAAATATCCACTTTGTCTCATCTATTCCAACTTTCCTTTTATATATATATATATATATATATATATATATATATATATATATATATATATTTTTTTTTATTATTTAAATATATACCTAAACAAACTTTTTAATTATAGATATATCCCTCGAACATGAATGCACGAAGATATAAGGTTGATGACATAAAAAAATATTTCTTTGATAAGAGTAAAGGTGTCAATCAGTTTGGTTTTGGGTTATTCAGTTCAAAGTATAACGGACCTAAATCAAAACTGTAGAGATTATTAAACGATTCCAAGTGGTCAAAACAAAATAGATTAGTAGTCGGTTCCAAAACGGTTTTGCTTTTGTTATTGGGATCCGCATCCTCTCCTCTCAGAACCTCTGAGAAGACAGCGGCAACCTTATCCAGATAGTCGACACATGGCTCTCGGTGAATCTAAGATGCACATCAAGCCGAGCCGACACCTAGCCGTCAAGCCGAGCAGACAGGGGGTGTCGGCTCAGACGTGCATCTCGGATTCACCCGAGAGTCACGTGTCGGCCATCCGGATAAGGTTGCCGTATTCTCCCAAAACCACCGGGAGGAGACCATGTGAATCCCTTGTTACCCATTCCTAGTATCAAGCCAAGTTGTAAATTTCGGGAGTCATTATCCTCTCCAATTGCTGGATCCTCCAATCGAGGATCCAACAGTCTCTCTTTAACTCGATGCGCCTACCAATACATCGGTAGGTGTGCCTGATTAAGAGAGACCGGAGGATCCAACAATTGGAGACGATAATAATCCAAATTTCGGAAGGGGAGGAGATAAGTATTCCAACCATTCCTTGTATTAGAGCCACGCTGAAAAGATCCATGTTGATAAGGTGTTATATACCGAAATAGTGCACATGTCAAGTTTAAATACTTTTGCAAATAAAATAAAACAAAAATGTTTTTCATAAAAATAAAAAGTTTACATTTACACATCAAATCACATCAATAGTTTTAAAACTCCTGATGTGTTCAAAAAAGAAGTGGTTCAACAAAAATAAACATAAAAGAACGTGATCCGCAATGTTTGATCTAAAGTACCAACAAAAATTTAAAAAGCTCCAAAACCTAAAGAAAAATAGATTTTAATTGTTTTTTAAGTAATAATTAAGACTTTAGGTCGGAGCGGTTGGAGCGGAGCTCCATTATTATAGGGCACCAGGGTTTTTTTCGGGCCAGTTCAGGTTCAAAGAATTGTTTGTACATTGCCCATGAACTATGCTGTCATCGATATCTTCAGCTTCAACTTTCTGAGGTACATTACAATTTTCTATATCCCAGAAAATTACAATTTACAATAGAAGGTAAATTATCTGATTCCTCCACCACGCGTATTGATGATGGTGATTTATTAGAGTATTGGTTGACCACCAACACCGAAGTTTGATGAATATTGTCAAAGTTAAGTCTACTTCTCATTGAAACTGTATTAGGACATGAACAAATATTATTATCATGTATAATGATTCCCATTAAGAGTATTTAAAAACTTACCACGTAAGTTGCATAGGTTCAAGAAAATTGCCATTGTGAAAAATAATAAACAGAGAGATATGAATTCGTACGTAAGAACTTTGATCAAAAGTATTCAACGATATATATATATATATATATATATATATATATATATATATTCTCCTTGAAATTAACAAATAAGTACTATTTGTTTTTCTTTTGTATTTACAAATAAAGAAATACAAACGACATATAGAATTATAGTGAAATAGAACATAATAGTGAAATTGTTAGAATGGAATCAGAACTTCATTGTTTAAAACGTGAGTTATGCACATGCGAATGAACACAAAGTCATGTACATTTACTATATATGATGTTGATTCGCATGTGTGTAAGGACAATGGGATTTTGATCATCCACGATTAAGAGGCTCTCGCCTTGTGACTGGGTCCATTCTACGCCCATAGATGGTGAAAATATGGAATCGCTAGCTAGATGAGGTTTTGGACCTGTAAGTTGTTTCTCACTTAGAGAGAGACGCTATGATTCGTTGTTTAATGGATTGGTTTCTAGTCTTACCAGAGAAGGGTAAGAGTCAAGTTACGAGTTGGGTAGGTGTTAGCCACCCAATACGCCTAGTCATTAGACCGGTCTCCTTCTATCTTATCCTTTCCTACATTTACAGCCTATCTATGTTCAGGTCGTTTAATCTAACCTAAGTAGGCAAATGAAGAATCTTAAACCAAATTTCGAAATTCTGCTAACTTAGGTTGCCGCCACATAGGTTTGAAAAATAGAATACAAGTCAATAGACAATTAATGAATCAATGAATAAATGGATGAAATAAACATGAATAAACAAATAAAGAATTAAAAGAATAAACAAACATAGAAAAAATATCAAAAGATGGACGACTGAGCTCGAAGACTATCTCAAGCTACCTACGTATCCCTGTGCGGTGGGAATCAAACCAAACTTAGTTTGGGCGGGTTGTGGTGTGTGTGAGGTTCTCCCTTGACAAATGAAGCACGTGTGACCGTGTGCGAAGTGACGTATTTCCGTGGATAATCATGTCAAACGTAGTTCCCAATAGTTAACAGGCTATTGATTGGATCCCGAATGGCATCACTGAAGAGGTGCTCGGACCTCAGAAGTAGTTAGACCTCGGCTCCCCGCACTCGGCAAGGGTGAAATATCATTTAAAAAACAGTGCTAGCTGCTTCGCAAACCAAATCCCAAACTTGGGAGAGGACTGGCCTAAGGTCATAGATGAAACTGGGTAATGGCTAGGTTGGAGATCAAACATGATCTTGGAGATCAAACATGATCTCAACCGTCGCTAGAAACACTTTTTTTTTTTTTTTTGAAAGGGAACAATTTTTGGGGACCAACCCTATTGGATGAGCAGGCCTACGACTTAGGCATGGCCCACACTAGTCAGCATGGGGCTTCAGAGTCCTAGCAAGAATGGACTCATTGGAATCACCCTAAACATTTACAACGTTGGGGGAGGAGACTCCTACATCAAACTATTACAAACACATAGTGGAGGATATATCACTTGGGTGTCAAGTCCATGCATAGGATCAACCGTTCACGGATTAATTTGATAGACATAAAATGTCAAGCGTGGATATGTGCTCTATCATATAATCCAAGAATACAATAATAATTAATCACAAAACCAAGCATGCATGAAACAGGTTAGGCAATTAGAACGGTCCCTACTTTAAGAATATGATCTAATTAATAGGGAAACATTTGACAAAAATCATATTTAACCACCAATCAAGTTAAACCAAACCAGGCTTAACATTAAGAGAGAAACCAACTAAACCTAAATAGATTTGACACTACAGGGAAACTCAAACCAAATCAAACCAGATTTGAAACACATTGAAGTACAGCAAAAAATCTTTCTCAGATTAATACAATATCAAATATAATAAGAACAATGATCAGCATTCAAAAATTAAGAACAAAACCATCATGGGCTGAACCAAGTATCAAGATTAATCTGGCTCAAGCGTTAGACCAATCAGTGCTTGACCATAAGAAATAGACCATCCCAACTAACCATATTTGACCATAAAAATGAAACAACTCCGATTAAACCGGATTTGATCATACAAACCAATAAACCAATACAATCCACCAAACCAGATTTTGACTATACAAATCAATAAACCAATTCAATCCACCAAACCAGATTTTGACTCCTAAAAGTAACCAGTTAACCTAGACCAGGTTTGACAACCATAGATCAATCCAACTCAGTCTAGACCAGCCATGAAAAACACTCCATGAAACTCTCATCATGCTGGATTGCTGAGACAAATCGAGACCATTCTAAAGAAAACTAAACCAAACAGTAGAGGGAAAGATAGACAAGTAAACGACGAGATAGATTCAGGTCTATCATCCAATCTGAATATCAAGTTATGAATAACACATCCAAACAGCCAACCGAACCTTTTTGAAAAACAAAACAGTAAGAGAAACCATGCCCAAATCTTTTTTTTAAACCAAAACCAATATGAGAGAGAGGAGATAGCACAATTAATGAAAAATCACCCATTACTTAACCGAACACCCTGCTGAAAGCCAAATTAGCAAATGGGGAGGAAAAACAAACCCCTGCTCCTAAATCTAAATTTCAATCAGACATGTTCTTCACAAGGGGAACACAAGGAGGGAGAAGAAGAGAACTATACTCATTATACCGAAATATCAACACACAAGAGTCACAAATGGAATTGAAAACGGAACCAAGCAACTAAACAGAAAAACAAACCACATGATTTCGGCATATTAATTAAAACAGATCCTGTAAAGGGGCAGAAGGAAACAGAAAAGAAAAAAAAAAAAAGAATTAGAGAAAAGAAGAATGAGTCATTGCAAGCTAAACAAAAATGGTGAAAGGAAGCATTACAGTATGCAAGCGATACGATTGGGAAGAAAGAAAAGATAAAATAAGATAGGGGAAGATGGCTTACCTATGACCGCTGGTCTTCTTCTGTGCAGCTGCAACTGCTCCTTCTTCTTCCTTTCAATTTCTCTTGTTTTTGCCTTCTTCCGCTCTCTTCAGTCAAAAGTTGCAGCAACCGAGACCATAATCTCTAACACACCCTTTATCCCTAATGTATGTGACTTTGTGTTCATTCGCACGTGCATAACTCATGTGCGAATGAAAAATATTATATCTAACTTTGAAAATATTTGTCAAATTTCAGTGTTGGTTGTAAATCAACACTGTAGTAAATTAAATCTTTTACCTACTGTTGTTATTTCTAGGACCCATAACTCAAAGGGTTTAGGTGTAGTGAATTCCACGCACAAACCATTCTGGTTATCAGAGCCAAGCAGTTGCAAATTTCAGAGAAGAAGAAGATAAATATTCCAACCATTCCTATTATGAGAGTCAAGTTACAAAGTTTTATGTTGATGGTGATTTACTCTAGTGTTGGTTGACAACCAACAACAAAATTTAACGAATATTGTCAAAGTTAGGTTTATTTCTCATTGAAATTTTACTATGACGTGAACAAATATTATTATTATTGTATTGAGATTTCCATTAAGGTTATATTTAAAAACTTACCACATATGTTGCATAGGTTCAAGGAAGTTGTCTTTGTGAAAAATAATAAAATAAGAGAGAATAATTAGTACGTAAAAACTTTGATCAAAGGTGTATATATACTATTGCTATTTGTGAAATTTTGGTGTTGGTTGTCAGCCAACACTATAGTAAATCAGACCATTTATCTACTATTGTTATTTTCTGGAATCAATAACTCACAGGGTTAAGGTGTAGTGATTCTACATGCGAACCATTCTTGATATCAGAGTCATTTTGCAAATTTAAGAAAGGAGGAAATAAGTATTCTAACCATTCCTGGTATCAGAGTCAAGTTGTGAAATTCTATGTTGATAAAGTGTGGTATACCGAAATAGTGTACGTGTCAAATTGAAACACTTTTACAAATAAAACAATGCAAAAAAAAATTTTCATAAAAAATGAAAAGAAAAAATTTACATTTATACATAAAACCACATTATAGTTTCAGAACTCCTTTTGTTGTGTTCCAAAAAGAAGTTGTCTAACAAAAATAAACATAAAAGAATGTGATCGACAATCTGTTGTCTAAAGTACCAACGAAAATTTAAAAAACTCCAAAACCTTAAGAAAAACAGATTCCAATTACTTTTTTAAGGTAATAAAGAATTTAGGTTGGAGCGGAGTTCCATCGTTATAGGACATTAGGGTTTTTTCGTTTTAGTTCGGCTTCAAAGAACTGTACATTGCCACTATCCCAACTTCCTTCAACGCATGAACTAAGCTGTCATGAATATCTTTAGGTTCAATTCCTATTGTACAGTATAATTTTTTATATTTCAAAAAATTATAATAAAAGATAATAGATCTTATTCTCCACCACATGTAATGGTGATGGTGATTTACTACAGTTGGTTGACAAAATTTGATAAATATTGTCAAAATTAGATCTATTTCTCAATCTCCACCACATGTAATGGTGATGGTGATTTACTACAGTGTTGGTTGACAATCAACACTGAAGTTTGATAAATATTGTCAAAATTAGATCTATTTCTCAATGAAACTATACTAGGACATGTATAAATATTATTATTATGTACAGGGATTCTCATTAAAAATATATTAAAAAACTTACTACATAAGTTGCATAGTTCTAAGAAGTTTCCATTATGAAAAATAATAGAACGAGAGGAATTAGTGCGTAAAATTTTTAATCAAAAGTATTTAACGATATATATATATATATATATATATATATATATATATATTCTAAACATAAGATTACAATGTTTTTTGGATAAGTTTAAAGATTACAATGTTAAGTTTGTTTAGATTCCTCATGTGAAAAGTGTAAGTAGGCTATCCTTTAGTTAATATATCTCCTATTTTTGTAATTATGCACGCCATTATTGATCCAGTGGTGTCATATTAGAGATAATGATATTTTTGTAAATATAAATGAAAAATAAAAATTTTCTAGTGTTAAAAATGATTCAATTAAATTTTTGTGAAATAACATTCTATTTTTTTTTCTTATTTCGGAATCATTTTTCCTGTAAGGCTACCAAAGTCAATCTACTCCCTTAAATTACTCGTCCTGAAAAGAAACATTAAAAAATGTTGGTAGGGTGTTATATACCAAAATAATATAGGTGTCAAGTTTAAACACTTTTGTAATTAAAACAAAGCAAAAAAATATTTTTATAAAAAGTAAAAAGAAAAAATTTACATTTACACGTCAAATCACCTTAATAGTTTCAAAATTCCTTTTGACATATTATAAAAAAAAAAAAAAAAAAAACCCCCCCCATCCCTCATTTCTAAAAAAAAATTAAAAAAAAAAAAAACAAAAAATAAAAAAAATAATTTAAATTTTTTTATTTGAAGTGGAAAAAGATTTGGGATTGTTATTGTTCTTTTTTCCAAACAAAAAAAGATATTTTTTTTTCTTTTTCGGTTTATGAAACCTCCTTCTTCCCCTTTTCCCCCTTTTCCTTAACTATTATTGTCATCGATATCTTCACCTTCAACTTTCTGAGGGAGTGAACAATTTCTATATCCTAGAAAATAACAATAATAAATAAAAGGTCTGATTCCTCCACCACATATAGTGGCGATGGTGATAGTGATTTACTATAGTGTTGGTTGACAACCAACCCCAAAGTTTAACAAATATTTTCAAAGTTAGATCTAATATTTTTAATTGAAACTTTATTAGGATATGAACAAATATTATTATTTTGTTCAGAGATTCCTTTTAAAAGAAATTCCTTTTAAAGATATTTTTAAACTCTTACCACATAAGTTGGAGGAAGTCTCAATAGAACGAGAAAGAAGAATTTGTGAGTACAAACTTTAATCAAAGGTATATGATAATTATCCTTGAATACGATAAGGATCATATATTTATAAATTAAATTACATGAGATTAGGGTGTTAGGTTCGTTGAGGTTGTTCCTCATGTAGAAAGGATGAGTTGGTGTTTATAACATCAACTAATAAAATATATAAAAATAAGCTATATCTAACATGCCCCCTTAAGCTGACGAGAGTGAAAGCTTAAGTCCAAACTTGGTAATAAAAAATGAAAGTGGGCTTTGAACCAAAGCTCTTGTCAATAAATCAGCTCGCTAATACTTTTAGCGAATATGAATCGATTGAATCATTTGTTGTTGAATCTTCTCTCTAATAAAATGACAGTTGATCTCTATGGGTTTGGTAAACTCTTGAAATACCGAATTAACCTAGATATGGAGTGCACATTGATTATCACTGTGGACCAAGACTGAAAACAGATGTAAAAAAACCCAAATCATTGAATAATGATTTCAACCATGAGAGTTCAAATGAGAGCATAGCAAGAGCTCGATATCCAACTTCAGTAGAAGAACGAGATACCGTATGTTGTTTCTTGGTCTTCCATGAAATGAGATTGGATCCAAAGAATACAATATAACCATTAGTTGATCAAGTGAATTTCAATAATAGTTTACGAGAAATTTTAACGGATATTGATCAGGTGGACTCATAATTCACAGGGTTAAGGTGTAGTGAATTCCACCGCAAATAATTCTTGATATCAGAGTCAAGTTATAAATTTTGGAGGGAGAGAAAATAAGTATTCTAACCATTTTTTGTATCAGAGCCGAGTTGTAAAGTTTCAGGTTGATAAGGTGTTATACATCGAAATAGTGTACCTGTTAAAGTTTAAACACTTCTACAAATTAAACAAAGCAAAACAATTTTTTATAAAAAAACAAAAAAGAAAAAGTTTACATTTACATATTAAATCACCTCAATAGTTTCATAACTCTTTTTGATGTGTTCCAAAAAGAAGTGTTCTGACACAAATAAACATAAAAGAACGTGATTCATAATCTATAGTCCAAAGTACCAACAAAAATTAAAATTCTAAAACCTAAGGAAAAAAGATTTCAATTGTTTTTTGAGGGTAATAGAGAATTTAGATTGGAGCGGTTGGAGCTGAGCTCCATCATTACAAGGCATCAAGTTTTTTTCGTGTCAATTTGGGTTCAAAGAACTATACATTGCTACTATCCCAATTTCTTTCGATGCATGAACGATGCTGTCATGGATATCTTCAACTTCTTAATGTACATTACAATTTTCTATGTCCCAGAAAATTACAATAGAAGGTAAAAGGTTTGATTCCTCCACCACATGTAGTGGTGATGGTGATTTACTACAATGTTGGTTGACAACCAACACCGAAGTTTGACAAATATTTTCCTAATGAGATCTAATATTTTTAATTGAAACTATATTAGGACATGAACAATATTATTATTTTGTCCAGAGATTCCCATTAAATATATATTTAAACTCTTCACTGTGTATTTGGCTAGTTTTGATCATGGTCCACATTGTTTACAACAACATGGTCATAGTACGTTTGATTCACCTATGATGGTAGTTATTGAAGTGTGACTTATTGTTACAAAGACTATTAAAATTGGATTCGGCTCGTCTCAAGTTCTAATAGAACTTGAGATCTGCCAATGATGGCCCAATGGCCAACACCTGTCTCACTTTAAATCCAACGGTCAGTTATTAAAATAGTATACAGAAATAAAATAATTCCTGTAACATGGAATCATTTCAGAAGCTTAAAACATTAACCAGTTGGGTTTTCACAAATCGTTTTGAAAACGAGAACTCCTTTTCGATTTCCTCGCTTTCTCTCTCTCACCCTCTCTCTGCAAATGTCTCTCACCCCTATTTCTGCAAATCTCTCTCACGCTCTCTCTCTCTCTTTCCATCTGCAAGTCCTCCGACGACCTATTTCTGCAAATCTCTCTCACGCTCTCTCTCTCTCTCTCTCTCTCTCTCTCTCTCTCTCTCTCTCTCTCTCTCCATTTGCAAGTCCTCCGATGACCTCTTTTTGTAAATCTCTCTCACGCTCTCTCTCTCTCTCTCGTCTGCAAGTCCTCCGACGAAGATCGTGAAACACTGAAAGAGATGATCTCTCTTACCCTGCAAAGGGAATAGATTCAACATTTTGTTTCTGTGGGAAGGGTTTTGCAGCTGAAGATTTTGAACGGAAAAGGGTTTCTGATGGAGAAGGCCATTGAAGCTGAGACCGAATGAGAAGCCCTTTTTGGAGTGAATGAGTTGGATATCGCGAGATTTCAATTTTCTCACTTGTAGGGGAAGAAAGATGGGGTGGAAGTGATTTTTGTGCTGGTGAAACTCTGCATTGTTTTCGTTAGTTTATGTGTTCTTGGATCTAGATACACTCATCAATGTTTTTAATTTAGTTTCAGTTCGATTTTAGATTACTTTATATTTTACAAATTCTACTCTCTAAAATTTCTATTTTTGGGAACAATTTGGGGATCTCGTTTGTAATAATGCTGTCAACAACTAGAAGCTCCCTGCATTTATTATTCAAACTTGAAAAACATTTTATCCTAAATAATGGAATAGCAGTTTTGAAAAAACAAAGAGGTTTTAATACTTTGACAACCTTACCTTAAACTTCAAATTTTTGTTCAATTGTGGGGCGGAGGGAGTATCATTTTAGAACTCCATTGGATACCCTGATACACATGCTCAATTATCTAAAACAATTAAACCCAACAGATGCATTACATAACAGCAAGGTTTGGATCGTTTTGGAAGAGTGGTTTTTCACTCTCAAATCTCTCTTTCTTCTTGTTCTTATCTTAGTCTCTTCTTTTTTCTGGCAGGTTGGTGTGAGAATTAGGTCTGAAGGTGATGGAGTGCTTTAAGGAAGCACTCGTCGGGAATATAAACGGAAAGAAGATATAGAACACTGTTTTTGTATATGTACAATGAAGAAATGATCCTTTTTGTATAAGCGAAAAGAAGATATACTGTTTTTGTATATGTATCTAATTTTAACATTTTGGGATGATGTAAATGAACAACTTATCTATTAGAAATTATCTTTTTTGTATATGTATAATTCAGAATTATGATATGTTATAACAGGAATTATTTTTGTTGATCAAGTTGGGGATTGAAATCTGATTTTGCTTCATGTATTTTGCTTTTAGGACCAATTATTTTTGTGAGGGAGCCAAGGCCCGTTGGGTCAATATGGAAGGCGGCCCAACCTCTTTATACACACTAGGCAGCAGTGATACATCCGCATGCTCCATGATTCCCGCCAGGTTCAGTAGAATCAGTGTTACTCTCACTGATTTCAACTTCTTCATCTTTTTCATCACTCACTCTCTCTCTTGTGCCTTTTTTTTTTTTTTTTAGTGTTACAAAAAGGAGAGAGTATTCCTTTTGTAGTCTCCACTGTCTTTCTCTGAGAGAGAAAGCAGAAGGCATGAGAAAGAAAAGGCAGGAGACTTCCCTCCTCTTGTAGTCTTTAAACTACTGAAATCATGCATTGATCATAAATTAAGTATTAGAGCATACAAGAAAAAGGCACAAATACATTTTATTCTCTTCATCAATCAAACAGTAAGACCTACCCAACTCTATATTGATTAGAGCATTTGATGTTATAGATTGAGACTGTGAAATCCATCGATGTATTTTGACTCAAATTTTACACTAGGCAAGATATCAAAAACCCATCAATGTGCTTTCACGCAATTTTTTTACAAAGCCTTCTGGATTTTTTTATTTTTATTTTTGGCTAAAAAGTAACCAATAATTGAATGTCAAGGCATACCTTGGACATTAAGATACAAGAAAACAAAAACTGAATTTTAGTAGACTTAATCACCACCCGCATCGCCATCAACAGTTAATCTTGCTGTTTCTAACAAAGCTTCCTGCTCTAAATCATGTGCAACTGACGCAGGTGACGTTGCCCATAACCTATTTGTACCTGGAACTGCACCCTAGTTTGCTAAATGAATACAAAAAACTGGATCCCCTGGTTGGAAGTTCTTATGCTTGAATTAGAATGATGCAGCTTCTGCTTGTATGGGATTATTAGTCTTCTAAATTTGAGATATTTTAGTTGGTAGGAAGCAGGGTCTTCTCATCACTGTCATCAAGATCAACATCTACTACACCATTAATTATATCAATATTAGTTCTTCCCTCCCCATATAGCTCATCTGAGTCAGAGAAGCAAACTTTTGTATATCCGACAGGAGGATTGTCTGAACTGCTGCAAACATGGTCATAAGAAAAGCTGTTTGTTTGTGGAAAAATTCAATGAGCTCCAACCACATAGTTAAGAATGACAAAGCTGACTATGGGAACGATCCCGTTACACCCTGTGCTACAAGTATCTGGAAAATATGAGGACCCTATTCAAAATCACCATTCTTAACCATGTTAACTGCAAGACATTGTAAAATTATTCAAAAACAGAAAACCAGGATAGTGGAAGTATAGAATAAACAAAGTAGATTTTGGAAGTATAAACTCAAACAAATAAATTCAGTCTCCTAACATATAAAAAACCCAGATTAAAGATCTGTAAAAAAAAAAAAAAAAAAAGACACAACTAGTATAGAAATTATTACATACATTTTGTGGGCATAGGAGGATAAAGCTCTTTGATGGCTACTGCATCTAAGAGAGGTCCACAAGCAGGATCTTCTTGAATACCAGGATTGTGGAATATCACTTTAGCAACCTTAGAGGTGGCTCTGAATCCCCAAGCATAAGTATTAGAGGAACCAGCAATGAGAATCAAGAAAAATACATAAAAATGGTCCTTAACATCTGAAATCAGAAGAAATCTGTGTAAACTGACATTATCCAAACAGGGTTAGTATATTTAGGACAACTCACAACATAAGAAATGGTCCATCATGACGTTTGACATGAAAAAAATGAGAATAGATCTCTGTAAATGATAATACTCAAACTAAAAAATAGAGTAAAAGAAGAAAGAAAATTGAAGAAACCAAACTTAAAGAGTAGCTCAGTAAATCAAAAATAATAAAAATATACAAGGGAACAAAACAAATAAAACTAAAAAAATGGTCTTTTGACGAGAAAAATGAGAAAAAATTTTTTTGTAAATGACAACCCCGAACAGAAAAACAGAGTAAAAGAAGAAAGAAAATGAAGAACCAAACTCAATGAGCAGTCTAGTAAATAAAATAACAGTAAAAGATACACACAACTCAACAATAGTCTAAAATGTAATGTATGAAAAGAAAAAAAATGAGAAGAGATAACTGTGAATGACAACACCTAAACAGACAAACACAGTAAAAGAAGAAAACTCAATGATAGACTTAACAAATCAAATAAGCTCAAAATGCAGAGGAGCCAGAAGAAAACAACAGGAGGTAACAAGTTAGAACTCCAAAACAGGAGCTGTATGGACTATGGAGAGAAGTTAAACACACCAGAAGCCCTATCGGGTAATAGAAGATCAAGAAAAATCAAATGTTAGATGAAAAAAAAAAAAAAAACAGAAACCACATTGCAACTCCAACATACAAACATCTAAACAAAATAACAGATTAAGGAAGAGATTACCATCGGTTGAACTGCTGAAGAGTCCAACGAGGAACGGAAGAAAGTAGAACTGAGATTACACAAGGTTAAACTGTTGAAGAGCCCATTGAGGTTCGGACCGTCCAGAGGACCAGAGGGTTCTCTCTGTGGGATTCGGCTCGTCTTCACGATCTTCATCGGAGGACTTGCAGGTGGAGAGAGAGAGAGAGAGAGAGAGAGAATGAGAGTGATTTGCATAAATAGGCGTGAGAGACATTTGCAGAGAGAGGGTGAGAGAGAGAAAGGGAGGGAAATCGAAAGGGAGTTATCTTTTATATACTATTTTAATAATTGATCGTTGGATTTAAAGTGAGACAGGTGTTGATCATCGGGCCATCACTGGTAGATCTCAAGACGAGCCGAATCCATTAAAATACAATTAAATTCATCTCTTTAAATATATTCTGTTAGATGCTGAGAGTTTATGATCAATATTTTTGTAGTGATCAAACGAACCTCATTTAAGGGTGAAGTATTTGCCTTACCCTTAGAGAAAAAGGATTTAATTTGCCCTCTCAATTGGTACAACCTCAGTCAAAAACAAACCTTCTAGGAAGCCCTCTTTGCAAGCTTTGACTTGGATGAACCCTTCATCGCTGCACTCGACGAAGCCCGCATCGCTGCAAGCTTTGACCTCGATGAAGCTCTCCTCGCTGCAAGCTTCGAATTCAACGAAGCCCTCGTTGAAGCCCTTGCAAGTAAACCACATTGTCTTCTCAAATGCCACGTTGTCTTTATCTACCTGCTGAATCTGCTGTACGCTGGTTAAACCCCAGCGGCCACCCCCGTCAGGCTACAATGTCTTTCTCATCAATTTGGTTGAAGAAAATCCGAGCTTCCTGGGTCTTTCCGATCTTTCAGTTTAAAATAGTCCCTGGGAGTCTGCGAGATGAGCAAAACCCAAGGCCACCGTCTTCTCCCCTGGGATAGAAGAAACCTGCCACCGATTTCGGACCCTATTGGCCTTTCACGGTGACGAAGAGGAAGATTGTGCGAGCCGTGGGACTGCCGGGGGTGATGAAGATGAAACCGACTCCTAAAACTCAAAGAAATTAATTTAATATGAATTTACTACATTTACCAATTCCATCCAACTGAATACAGGTCATGTTAATGGACAATAAAGTAAGGTTGCATTTTTTTTTTTTTTTTTTTGTTACCTGCTAATTACAAACAAATGAACCCTTCTGAATTTATCATAATAGATTGGGCCCTGATCATGACCCATTCATTGATAGCCAAACCGCACCCGTTCAGCGGTGTTGGGTCCCAGGAGCATGTTGGAACCAAGGTGACTTTGCTGATTTCTGAATTCTGAGGTGGGCAGAGCAGCATAAAACCAGTGGGAGTAGGCCACCGAGCATAGAATAGCCAGTGAGAATTGAGAGTGAGAAGAAGAAAACCGAGAACAAGGAGATCTCTGAAAAGGGGGAGGAAGTAAGGTAGTAGTGGATGAATTACGAAGAGGAGAGACGTTCTTGGACTAAATGTCATAGAGTGTTCCGAAGTTACTGGAGAGGAACGCGTCTCTCTGAACCTTGATGATCCATTCTTTTTTCTGATGTCCTACGGGATGATTTTTGCAGATGGGCTTTTGGAATGAAAGAGTTTCCCACCACAGTGAAAGAGTTTCCCACCACAGTGAAGAGAATGAAAAGGAAGACGAGCGACTCAGGAACCCCTTTGAAATGCGTGAGAGGAGCGGCCTTCGTCGATCAAAGAAACTAGAGAGATGATTTTTGCAGATGGGCTTTTGGAATGAAAGAGTTTCCCACCACACAGTGAAGAGAATGAAAAGGAAGACGAGCGACTGAGGAACCCCTTTGAAATGGGTGAGAGGAGCGGCCTTCGTAGATCAAAGAAACCGGAGAGATGATTTTTGCAGATGGGCTTCTAGATCCCCCCCCTCCCTCTCCCTCTTTGAGAGAATGGTTTGCCATAACTTGAAGACGGTGACACCTTCATCATCTCGTACACTAAAGAAAGGCGAAGCTTGATAGATCGGATGTGAAAAGCACCAACATAGAAGCCCTATCGTCCGGTGCTCCGACTGAGAGTTCGGAGGATCCTCTGAGCAAAAGCATTTCGGTTCCAGAAGAGAACTTTCATTCTCAAGAAGACGAATCGTCAAGTGCTACCATTAGCCAAGAAAAGGAGTCTATCGGGGAAGAAAGCAAGCTTACCTTGTGTTACGGTTGAAAATCGCCCGTCGATCCGCGCTCTGAATGACCTGCAATCACAGAGAAGAGACAAAGGAGTTGGGCGCCTAAGCCCCGAGTACACTCCGATGCCTAAGATAGATTCCCAAGGTAAACATTCAAGAGATAGCAGAATGCAATATCCAGTTTAAAGAGTGGGACGATGAGAGAGTTTGAGCGTGTGAGAGGGATGATGAATAATAGCTTGTAACTTAGGGTTTACCTTGAGGGATGGCCTCTACTTATAGATTGTGAAGAAGCATGGAGGTACCAAGACTCAGGGGAGTAGACTGCCAATAGGATTGTCACGTTTCGCTCTGTGGGACATTCATGTGGTAGACTCCGAGTAGGAGTCGGAAACCTTAGCCAAGGAAGCTAGGTCTGTCCGCTCTGGGACTGACACGTGTCAACGTGTGAGTAATGGTCAACCGGAATAGTCGGTGTCGTATCAGACCGAGAGAAAGACTCCCCGGAGGTAGCATAATCACAATGGGACTCTGGCTTCCGACTGAGAACCGTAGCCGAGTAGGACTATAACTCCCAGCGCTACCCGGGAGGCCGAGCGCACGAGAGGCCGTATGCATGATAGGTCAAATACACGATACCGAGCGTGGACTATAACTTGACACGTGTAAGATTTTAAATGGAGGGGATTTTTCCCTCCTAACACCTTGTGAGTTGAAAACCCTTTGAAGTGATTCTGACTCCGGATATACTATCATCGAAGGAAAGGAGCCTTTGAATGATCCTGTGCCTCCATTAGGTGTCGTAGACCGGGTCTCGTACCCCCACTGATGAAAATGAAAAGGAAGTGAGTGGATTTAAATCCATAGAAGAGATATTGGCACTAATTTTAGTGGAATAGAAGGGTTATATTAGTCTTTTAACAATAGAAACAGTTTTTATCTAACACGATGTCTAGGTGTAGAATTGTCTATAGAATATTAAATTTAACGCCATTAGAAAATGAGATAGTTGTACTTATTTGAAACGATTAGGAGCATTTGTATATTTTTACAAACCCGAAAGGAGGAAACTATATTTTTCTCTTATTTTTTTGGTAAAAGTGTGATTTATTGTTGGAAAAAATTCACCCACCCCTGATATATACCATTAATTCAACCATCCCTCGATATATAATATGATTTAAATATATAATTTTAATCCTTTATATATAGATTCAAGACGACAAAAAGTGGTATGTATTCGAGTTGGCTATCACATATCCCCATTTGAACATTCTTCAATTGTATCTCAAGCATATTGGAGTTAATGAGATCAAGGGATGTATTTAGTTGGACTACCCTGGTTTCTTCTCCGGAATAAATGAGTCATGTTAACACTCAATAGTTGCGATCCTTATTCCTAAAACCTTGACAATATGAGGGGGAAGCACATCGAAGGCATATATGACAATAAACCGAGTGGATAAGAACATTACACCTTCAAAAATACAATCATAAATTCTTGTTTTTTTCTTCTTCTTCCAAATAGAGTATTTAAAAGGTCTCCCTTCTCCAGAATTTTAATCCATCTAAATCTGCTGCTGGGTTTCTGTAGATTTAGGTGGTGTTTGATAACACTTCAAAAATTGGATTTTGACTTCTGGAACATAAATGGAGTAAAAATTTGTTTGGTAACTTGGTTTGGACTTCTGAAGAATCCATAAGTAAACCGGCTCCAAATGAGCTCTAGAATCCAATTTTTTAGAGCATCAAATAGATGTTTTTCGACTTAAGAGCACAATTTTTGAGTAAAAATCACCCCACACCACTACTACCCCCAACTACCACCACCAACACCATAACCCACCAGCCACCACCCACCACCACCACCACCCTCCACCACCCACTACCGCCACCACCACCACCACCACCACCACCACCACACCGCCACCACCATCCTCAATCACCACCCATTGCCACCTACCAACGCCACAACCACCAACCACCGCCATCACCACCCACCGCCACCTACCATCGCCACCACCACCAGCCACCAACCACCACCACCAACTATCACCCACCACCACCGCCACCGCCACCACCACCATCCTCAATCACCACCTACTATCGCCACCACCACCAGCCACCAACCATCACCCACCACCCACCACCACCACCAACTATCACCCACCACTACCGCCACCACCACCACCAACCACCCACCACCGCCACCACCATCCACTACCACCCACCACCACCACCGCCACCACCCTCCACCACCACCACCCATCCACCGCCCCCCCCACCACTACTCTGGAGTCCATAACTAAATTAGGTTAACAAACATGTTTTTATTCCCTCATACTCTTGAATCCTTTTGAAGTTGGAGTAGAAATTTGAATCAGAAATAAGAATCCCAGAATTAAAGTTTTATCAAACAACCCCTTAGGAATCAATTTCTGGCCCTCATTGTGTACTTAGAATCGGATTGGTCGATTAAAACTTAGACTGATCTGCATCGTTTACTAAATGTGTCAGGCTTAGACTTAAACTTAAACTGATTATTAATCAGTCTTTATTGTGTAAGGGTGCAGCCTGTCGGTCGCCAGACTACACTTATCGATTATGGACCAACCAATTAAATGACTATTAAACTAAATCCCTAAAAGTCTAAACTCTACTAAATGTTTATGTTCTTTTAATTAAGAACTTAAAATAGGCTATTATGTTGTGAATGTAAAATTAATAATGACCATGGACTAGTTGGTTTACATTATTAAAATTCGTTAATAAATCGATTAGGCTGATTGGTGACCAAAATTGACAAGACCAAATATAAATGTATCCATGTCTCACAAATAAGACTATTAAACTGGTAACGATGGATTAGACTTAATTGAGATCCACCAAGATCGATGGATTAACACCCCTATCGAAAAAGATAAGCTCAGAGAATATGAAGAGCATTACCAAACGGAAACAGGAGATCCTATCTACGTTAAGATGGGAGACGTAAGTCCAAAAATTGATAATAAATATGTTCATGAATCCGGTCAAAATCTTCCAGAAGGAATTATCAGGTTAATTCATTGGATGCGTCGGTTTGATCTGACATTGAAAGTGAGGCCATGAACAATCAGGATCAAATCTTACCCCATTTAATTACAGTGGATGGAATGGAGAAGTCCATCTTTACCAAAAGAATAAAGAAATCCGACTCTTTTTGTTACGATGGATGGGTTTTATCTAAGAGTGTCAAAATTGAAATCAAACTGTGTATTAAAGTTGAATCAAACTGTTTAAATCAAAAATAAGAAATCGATTATTAAACATTTAATTCTGGTTTCAAAATGAAAAAATTTAAATCGACTATTTGGAACCATTAAAACCAACTAAACATGTACTTTAATTTAATCCGTTAGTGCTAAATGGCAATATTTATCAAATAAATTTTATTTTAATATTTTTCACATGGCATACTTTCAAATCGTAAGTCCGCTTTATCATATGATTAAAATTATTTTATTGCTTTCATTTGCTTTCCCTCTACTTTGGTCCTACTCTTAACTCTTTTTCTCTCCCTCTTGGTAACGAAACTGTTTAAAAATCGAAAATTCGAAATCAATTATGAATCATTTTTGATAAGCTTTTTAAAACAGTTTAATAAATGGTTTCATTTTAATTTTACTTATTATACACCAAACTGCATCGTTTAAGAACCTTAGGTTATCTTTGGTTCTATTTTTTTTTTCACCTATTTATCAGAAAACATTTTTAAAATCATATATATATATATATATATATATATATATTGTTCTTTACATAAAGATAAATTAAAATATTGTTTGGTAGAGACTATGCATAATAGATTGTAAAATGAGAAATAAGTTTAGTATTTTATTATGAATAAAAATCTATTTTTGTTTTTTCAAATTGTAAAATTTTCAAGCCATGATATCTTCTGATTCCCTTATACTATAGAAACGAAGTTTAGACACCGTTGCCTTTTTTTTTTTTTCTTGTATTTGAAATCTAATGGATCTGATTGCAAGTTGGACGGTCGAAAAAGTACAACTGACAAGTTGTGGAATTTTTTAAGCTATGATATTTTGTGGCCCCCTTATCCGACTGACTTGAAATTTGGATTCCCTTACCCTTATTTCCTGATTTGACATTCAACGGATCTGATTGAAGGTTGAATGAACAAAAAAAATATAATTAAGATGGCCAAACTAAAAACAAGAGTTAGATTTCTTTAAGTTGCAGAAATTTTCAAATCTTAACATCTAATTATCTTTTTCTTTGATCGATTTGAAATTTGGAAGCCCTTACCATTTTTTTTTTACTATACTTGACATCAAACAGAACAGATCGAAGGTTGGCTGACAAGAAAAGGTGTTTTATGGTGACCGAATCCATGAAACAAAGATGGAGAAAGAAAGAAGAGTAGACGATAAGCTAATGTTATAAAAAAAAAATATTGATTTTACTATTTTACCACACTTAAAACACATGCTTATCAAACATTAACGCAAAAACGTTTTTTTGACAAAAAATCAATTAGTTTTTTATACTATTTTTTTTTTCTTTCATTAACAACACCCAAAATGATACCGAGCACACATAAAAACAAAAATTAATGAAAAAAATAAAAATAAAAATGGAATCAAAGACAGCCTTAGTTCTGCCATAGTTCTGCCACCCAATAGAGGCGGCAATAACTAACCTTAACAACTCAATATTGTAACAAGGTCTTTTTACGATCAGTTTAAAAAACCAAAATTAAACCAAAATTGCCCCGTATTGACGACAACCCATGATAACCCAATAAATATGTATAAAAAATAATAATTACAAATATATATATTGTGTGAGGATTCGGATCCTCTCCTATCATTGAGATTCTACCACCATTGTGGGCTCTGTCATGATCCAACGGTTGAAGTTTACCCAACCAAGGGATTGATTGGTAAGGAAACTTCTTTATGGATATTCAAGTCCGGGTCATATCTCTCCCACATGGTACCACCCCGTACCACCCCAAACTCTCACTAACCGTTGATGGTGTGAGACTCTGCCACCATTGCCGGCTTCTGTCATGATCATGGTTGAAGTTTATCCAACCATGGGATTGATTGGTAAGGAAACTTCTTTATAGATAGATATTCAAGTCCAGGCCAAATCCTCTCTCCACATGGTACGTATCACCCCAAACTCTTACTAACATATGATGGTGTGGGTCCCACATATCATCCACGGCTCTTAAGAGTGTGGGTGGGTTGTTACCAGGTCAGAGACTCTAACCCCCTTAACTGGTCTTCTTCTCTCTTTCTACTTATAAAAAGGAAACTGAGTTAGAGTTACTGAATCACAGCCTTCCCAATCCCAGCCCTTCTGAAAGCAAGCAAGCAGCCATGGAGTTTCAAAACCCACATGTGGCACTATTTGCAAGCCCTGGGATGGGCCACCTCATCCCTCTGGTAGCCTTCTCCAAGCGCTTGTTGAGCTTGTTTGGCTTCCACTCCACCATCTTCGTCGCCACCACCACCACCACCACTACAGACCAAACCCAATTCCTCGATTCCCTACACCTCCCCTCCACCATTCGAATTGTCTATCTCCCTCCGCCAAATATAACTGCCTTTGTCACTGCCCATACAGCCGTCGTCACCCGTATTCACATCACCGTCAGAGAATCGATTCCAGCCTTACGAGCTGCTCTTGCTGTCATGTCACCGCAACCCAGTATCTTCGTTGTCGAAATGTTCGGCACCAGAACTTTCACTGTCGCAGAAGAGCTACGCATCCCCAAATACGTTTATATACCGACGACAGCGGCTTTCTTGGCGTTGATGGTGTACGTTCCTACGCTGCATAAGGAGATAAAGGGTGAGTACGTGGACATGCAAGAACCGATTCGCATCCCGAGTTGCAAGCCGATTCGAGTAGAGGATCTGATCGATTCCATGATGGACCGGAAGAAAGAACCGTACGACTACTGTGTGCATATGGGGTCCACGTTGCCCCAGGCAGATGCGATACTCATCAACACGTGGGAGGATTTAGAGCCAATAACACTGCGAGCCCTTCGTGAGGATCCAATCCTACGTGAGATCATGCCTATACAGATTTATCCAGTGGGCCCAATAATAATGGAATCATCATCTTGTGACCAATCACATGCAGAGTGTATGACGTGGCTAGATCAACATCCCGTGGAATCGGTGATTTATGTATCGTTTGGGAGCGGTGGAACGTTGTCGGAGGAACAACTCACTGAGTTAGCGTGGGGATTGGAGCTGAGTCAGAAGCGATTCCTTTGGGTGGTGCGTCCACCGGCTGGAAAGGACGGGTCTTTCTTCAACCTCAGGGGTGGAGACGGAGGTAATGACTTGTCAAGGTATTTTCCAGAAGGGTTTTTTACCCGGACCCGAGGAGTGGGATTGGTTGTCTCCATGTGGGCCCCGCAGGTGGAGGTGTTGAGTCATCCATCAGTTGGAGGGTTCCTATCACACTGTGGATGGAACTCGACGTTGGAAAGCATGGTGAATGGAGTGCCGATGATAGCGTGGCCGCTATTCGCGGAGCAGAGGATGAATGCGGCGGTGGTGGCAGAGGATGTAGGGGCGGGAGTGAGGACGGAGGAGTTACCCACGAAGAAGGTGGTGGGAAGGGAAGAGATAGAGAAGCTGGTGAGGTTGGTTATGGAAAAGGAAGGGGAAGAAATGAGGAGAAGAATGAAGGAAGTGAAGAAGAGTGGGTTGAGAGCGATTGGTGAAGGTGGGTCTTCTCGGGATTGGCTCTCTTATGTTGCCCAACAGTGGAAGATTGGTTATGCTAAAATCCGCCAAGGCATGGGAGAAGGGTCAGGTTGGAGAGATGGATGTTAACTCATGCGTTGCCAGATAAGATCCCTAAGAGTTCTCTAGCTAGGCTAGGGTAAAGCTAATAAGGAAGGGTTTATTAGTTGTAACAATAATTGTATTGAGATTTCTGTGATGGTTCAATGGATGTGCATTCAGACAAAACCCTTTAAGGAATCATTGAATTGATTATCAGTCCTGCAGTCCCAGCCGCATCTTAGTCTTCTGAGATATATATATATATATATACTCGATCACATATGGAGATGGTTAGCAAAACTCGATAATTATGATCTAGAAACATTGTATGAAGAAAAAAGGGTATTGTTGTCCGTAAAATCTACTAACACGATCCTTTGAGATGAAATAACCTGTAGAAGACACATGGACAAGTGAACCAAAGGGGTAAGGCTCTCGACCCTGTCACTGCTACAGCAGATGAGGTCGGCTCAAATATGAATGAGCCAAGGAGATGAACAAAGGGCAATAGAAATCTTTACTGAGCAATAACTGTAATGGAAGTCTGTAATAAACATCTAACATTGGACTTGTATTGTTACAGATTCAAATCGTCTCCTTTCTGTACTTCAGGGAGGAGACGAGACGACCCTACTGGATGGTCGCCACGTAGAGGTCGGATGAATCCAACCCCTCCGTTCGAGCCGACACTCCCTTGTCGGCTCGCCTTGTTGGCTAGAAACGAAGGGGTCGGATTCATCCGACCTCCACGTGGCTACCATCCAGTGGGGTCGCCGCCCCTCCTCCCGGATCTCAGGGAGGAGACGAGACGACCCTACTGGATGGTCGCCACGTAGAGGTCGGATGAATCCAACCCCTCCGTTCGAGCCGACACTCCCTTGTCGGCTCGGCTTGTCGGCTAGAAACGAAGGGATCGGATTCATCCGACCTCCACGTGACTACCATCCAGTGGGGTCGCCGCCCCTCCTCCCGAATCTCAGGAAAAAAACGATTTGGATCCGTACCATATATTTATTGCAGTAACCGAATTTGGAATAACTAGATTTGTCAACCTTGACTTAAACCATGATATGGGTTGAAACATTTTAGGCATGCTTGCCTGTTTGACGTGCCACCTTCATAAGTTCTAAGAATGCTACAGGTACTTGTTGGATGGTCCGGTCAGTGCTATAGGGTTCAGCAGAGGAGTAAGGTGTATGCGGGCTAACAAGGGTGGGTGTCAACTCACGCTCTTGTTGGACGGTACATTCCATGCCAAAGGGTCCGACAGAGGAGTAGGGTATCTGCGGGCTAACAGGGGTGGGTGTCAACTCACGCTCCTGTTGGACGGTACATTCCATGCTATAAGGTCCGACAGAGGAGTAGGGCGTCTGTGGACTAACAGAGGTGGGTGTCAACTCATGCTCTTGTTGGACGGTACGGTCTGCGCCATAGGGTCCAGCAGAGTAGGGTGGCGCAATAAATGTTGTTTGCGGGCTAGCAGAGGGTCATCTCCATAGGTTCAAAGGTTGGAGTAGGCCAACGTGTCATACTCTCTCTGCTACTATTCTACTAAACATGGCCGATGTGACACATTCGGTTGTTTGGTATTATGCTGACATGGCGTGTTTCTATTGGTTGATATTTTTTGTACCCAATAGGTTTCAGGCATTGATTTATACGATTCCATTCGATTTTTTGTACTCAATTGGATTGACATTAAGGTTGTTTGGTATCTTTTGCTCTTGCTGCAGCCAAACCACTCAGAGCATATAGCTTCAACCAATTCTTTCTTCTTTTTTTTCCCAGTTTCTTGGAATAGGTCAAGGTTTAACTAACCTCTTCCTCCCTATTCTTGCTGATTTCTGCAGGTCATGACCAAGAGCAGCAGTAGCTGCTGATTTCTTCCTTCTTCCTTAACCAAAAATTATTGGTTGAGTTGCAAGTTTGCTGCAACAGCTTCCTCCTCCTCCTTCGCTCTCCTTACTCAATCACTTCCTTTCGCAGGCTGTCACTCTTAATTACCTCATGCAGAAACCAAACCTTCCTCCCTCTTGCTTGCTCAGATTTCCTTCTTCTAGCTAGGGTAGAGTTTTCTTCACAACCGCATCCACTCCCACAGTTCAGGTCTCAATTTGTACTTTCAATTAAATGACTAAGTATCTGTTAAATTACTTATCTACCCATGGTTAGTACCTAATTAAGCACACTTTTATCAATTTTTTTTTGGTATCCTTGTAAAGTATTCACTAACTAAGACCCAAACTTCTTGATATTTGTGTCAAGGCCCCTTTGGCCTGAATTTTCGTTAACAGTCCCATACCTATATTTACAGGTGTTAGCTCATTAATGCACAAGCAAAAGACAGCTTAATGGTTGAGCTGTCTACTGACATGCAACTCAATCTGGCTGGTCCTTGGGCCGGCCAGACTAAATCATAATTGGTCCATCCTTGAAACTCTTCTTTTCTCTCTCTCATCCAATGGGACCCACTTGGCCCCACTACCACACTAACACAAAATTGTGTTTCTCTTGAAATTTCATCTTGTAAAATAATATAATAATACATCATAGCGTATGATTAAATTAAAGATATACCCATATAGGGTAACTCACCTTACCTTGATATTTTACGAAAATGCCTCTCACTCCACAGCAACCTCTGGAATCATTTGGAAAGATTCAGACAAAATTTCCTCACTATCGATACCTTCGAGAACCAAGGTATTACAACTTCCTGACTTAGGACTGTTAAGTTACCAAAATGGCTTTCCACATACCAAGGCTTTCAAGAAAACACAGGACTATTGTATTTAGGATATTATATTATATGCATCTTAATATTCTAAAATCTAAGGTTATATGCATCTTAACACTAGGTTAAGCGGAGCGGATATAATCTTGATCGTTTGATTGATATCCGAATCCGAATCTGATTGTTCAAATTTAAATTCCCCTAAATGAATGTCGGCTATCCATTTACATCCTTAAATAAGATCATTTCTCGATCATTTTAAAAATTCAAAACTACCTTTTAATACCGTTTCCACAATAACTCAATAGATATATGTAATAAAAAGAAGGGAAAATTTCACACACCTCTCCCATGGTGTCTTCTCCCTTAAAATTTTATTGTCAAGATTACCCTTAAACACTTATAGCATTACCTTTTTACCCTTCTAAAACATAACAAATGACATATAAGTCTTATATATATTTTCTTCTTCTTTCCTCCATCAAAATAAAGAACTTGACAACTTGCTTTCCCGTTTGAAGAAGATAGCAACACCTGCGTCGGAGAAGATAACAGTTCCTCGCCTCAGCACGCAATCTCCCGATCTTCACCAGTTACCTTCTCCCGTTAATTTTTTTTTTTTTTTTCAACTTAATTGTTCTTCTCTTTTTTCTAGTATAAAAAATGGTAAGAGATCAAGGCAATGTTTGAATCAGACTATAATTCTGAAACACTAATCACTAAACAGTGACCCAGTGACCCAAACCAGATCCTCACAAAGATGTGACAGAAAATTTAGAAACACAGTTCCATAGTGGATTTCGGTTTTTATTTTTCCGGAGTTGCGGTTTCTTTTCCTCTCTGTTTTCGTATTATTTATCCCCTTTTTTCTCTTACAGATAACATCACTTACTCTCTCTCTCTCTCCGTACTTCTATCTTCTATCTTTTTCTTCTTTAGCTTTCAGCCTTTTCCATTTTTTTGCAGACTGAATGGCCTAACCTTCTACCTCCAATCTGCTTTTCTGTTTAGTCTTAGTTTCTTTAAGTCTTTGCGGATCATCGCTGTGAAGAGGCTCCATAGACAGCAAGCCATCGCTGTAGCGGTGGAGTTGTAGAAGAAGCGAATCTAGAAGAAAAGAAACTGCCAAAGAAAAAACAAAGGAGAAGACGTTGCAAGAATGACGACGGTGCATGGTATTTATTAATATAAGGGTAAAAATGTCATTTTATATTCTCCATTAGCCATCTTAATCGTGTAGTGCGATTCTCATGATGATCCGAAGAAAGAACCGTACGACTACTGTGTGTATATGGGGTCCACGTTCTCCCAGGCAGATGCGATACTCATTAACACGTGGGAGGATTTTAGAGCCAATAACACTACGAGCCCTTCGTGAGGATCCCATCCTACGTCGGATCATGCCTATACAGATTTATCCGGTGGGCCCAATAATAACGGAATCATCATCTTGTGACAAATCACATGCAGAGTGAATGACGTGGCTAGATCAACAACCCATGGAATCGGTGATTTATGTATCGTTTGGGAGCGGCGGAACGCTGTCGGAGGAACAACTCACGGAGTTAGCATGGGGGTTGGAGCTGAGTCAGAAACGATTCCTTTGGATGGTGCGTCCACCGGCTGGAAAGGACGGGACTAACTCCAACCTCGGGTGCGAGGTAATGAGTTGTCAAGGTATTTTCCGGACGGTTCTTGACCCGGACCCGAGGAGTGGGATTGGTTGTCTCCAAGTGGGCTCCGCAGGTGGAGGTGTTGAGTCATCCATCGGTTGGAGGGTTCAAATCCTCTCCTGTCGACCTTTCCATCGGTTGGAGGGTTCATATCACGGATAGAAATCCTCAAATCACACTGTGGAGGGTTATTATCGTCTCCAATTGCTGGATTCTCCAATCGAAGATCCAGCGGTCTCTCTTAATCAGGCGCACCTATCGATGTATTGATAGACGTGCCAAGTTAAAGAGAGACAACTGGATCCTCGATTGGAGGATCCAGCAATTAGAGAGGATAATGACTCCACTGTGGATGGAACTCGACGTTGGAAAGCATGGTGAATGGAGTGCAGATGCTAGCATGGCCGCTGTTCGCAGAGAAGAGGATGAATGCGGTGGTGGTGGCAGAGGATGTAGGGGAGGGAGTGAGGACGGAGGAGTTACCGACGAAGAAGGTGGTGGGAAGGGAAGAGATAGAGAAGCTGGTGAGGTTGGTTATGGAAAAGGAAGGGGAAGAATTGAGGAGAAGAATGAATTAAGGAAGTGAAGGAGAGTGGGTTGAGAGCGGTTGGTGAAGGTGAGTCTTCAAGGGATTGGCTCTCGTGTTGCCCAACAGTGGAAGATTAGTTATGTTAAAGCTAAGGCAGAGGAGATGGGTCAGGTTAAAGAGATGGATGGAACTCATGAGCAGTCAGGGTTTATGATCTTGTTGTAACAATCATTGTATTGAGGTTTTCATAATGGTGTAATGAATGTGTATTAAAGGAAATTAATTATAATTACATATTATAATAACCATTGTTACATTTAGACGAAACCCTTTAAGGAATCATTGATTATAACTACATATTATAACAACCATTGCTATGTTAAAAAGAAACCCTCTAAGGAATCATTGAATTGATGACCAGTCCTCCGGTCCCAGCATATTGATCTTGTGATATATGTTTTTTTTTTCAATCTTGATACACATATTAAGATCGTTACAAACTCGATTATGACCCAGAAACATTGTATGAAGAAAAAAGGGTAGTTTTGCCACTAGAATCTACTAACACAATCCTCCGGGGTGAGATAACCTACAGAAGACATGCAGACAAGGTGAAAAAAAGAGGTTGGGCTCTGGACCCTGTGAACTCTCTGATGCCTAAGTCCGGATTCAGACAGTAGATGAGGTCGCCTCAAATATAAATGAGCCAAGGAGATGAACAAGGGGTAGAAGAAAGCTATAATGAGCAGTGATATGGGAGGATACACCTCCCCCAATCAGGTCCCAACACGTGTATGCCAGAGCCCTAACAAGGAGGGCCCACTCGCATCGCCAACTTTAGAAGGCTGAGACAAAAGCAGCTCTTGATGAACCGAAACCACCAATGAGAATATATAGTGAAGAACCTCGGAGCCTCGCTATCACGAAGGCCTTATAAGATCACTATCATGAGACCTCAAAGCCCCATGCCTTTGAAGGCCTCGGAGCCTCGCGGCCCTGTGGACTTCGAAGCCTCACTAGGACAGTAGCCTCGACTCCCTACCCATATGGAGCCCTCGACAGCTCTTCACTACTGTGGTCTCGACACCCCTCCAAGTGGACCTCGCCATATAGATCTACATGTCACAGGCCAGCTATATTGTAACGTACGAGTGGGATCTGCATCAAATAAAGTTAGAAATCAAACTGCCCCCAGATATCCACCAAGGGGAAGTCAACGGAATCCTAAGACAGAGATCCCACTGTTCGAATGGCTTAGCAGAAGATCACCTGGTCTCCAAATCAATGGGCGTAAATTACGCTCCAAGGAGGATATTTCGCCACAACAGAGGGCTTGTCTTCAGGTCATTCCCAATTTATAAATAGAGGAAGCATACTCAGGTAAAGACATAGGCATTCTTTAGCACGCAAGCTCAAAGCAAGTTAGCTACACGAATCCCCTTAATTCAAAGGGACAGTCCTTCTTGCCTGTCCCATACTACTTGTCCCTCAAACTGACTTAAGCATTGGAGTGACCAAAGGGTATCTCCACCCGACTATCACTACGGTGTCCTCTCCATTTTGTAGGAATCATAAGCAAGCTAAGGATCAATTCGATTTGGGACGACAACAATCAGTCTCTGTAATTAAACATCTAACATTGAACTTGTGGTGTTAATATTTATTTATAGCTGGAACTGAATTGGTCAACCTTGACTTAAAGCATAATATGGGTTGAAACGTGTTGGGCACGCTTGCCTATTTGATGAGCCACCATCAGACTAGTAGGGGTCACCTTCATAGGTTTTGAGAGTGAGGCGTAGACAACGTGTCGGTTTCTTGTTTGACGGTATGGTTGGTGCCATAGGGTCCGGCAAAGGATTAGGGTGCCAACAGGTTGCTTACGTGGTATGCACCTCAACTAATGTACTTATATATGCAATTAAGGGTGTAAATTGATCCAATTTCGGTTTAATCGGTTCGATTTGATTGTTTTTCATATTTGATTCTAAATGGCCAAACCAAAATTGATTACTAATTTGTTTTTATAGCAGTATTGTAGAAAACCCTTCCCGAGGTTGGGCGGCACAAGCTTTGGCTTCTCTTATGAAAACGATGGCTGTAATTTTGGAAGAAGGTCTAAGAGAGCGCATAAATCCTCTCCATCCATCCAGCCGAACCTTGGACGACTGGGATTACATCGGGATGTGTGCCCGGTGTATCCCAGTTGTCCGATGTTCGACTAGACGGCTGGATGGATGGAGAGGATTTTTATCCTCTAGAGAAGCGTTGGATCTCTAGAGACCAAAGGAAACGAGTAAATATTGAATACTTATGAAGCCTTTGCTAGGGCATTTTGATTGTTCTGACGTGAGACTATTAAAGGGATAATCAGGAAACAACGGGGTTCTTGGCAAGTTTTGCGGCATAGATGGCAAACAGGTTTGAAAGATGTCCATGATTTGAGTTTGATGGAGAGGAAAGGGAAGGAAGGTTGTTGAGGCTTGTTATAAGAGGAGATATTAGGCTTTTGACGCTTCCATCCTAGAAGCCTGTTTGATAGAACTTCTGCTTCTAGATTCTATGGATTCTGGCTTCCACAGTGCCATTTTGGCATAGAAACACGTTTGATAAGTCTGGTTGGATTCTAACTCCCACAAAGTGAACCGGATTCAGAATGGCTCCAGAATCCAAAATTTTGGAGCCATAAATACTTACTCTAAACTGTTGGATTAACTTTTTGGGAGAAAAAAAAGAGTAGACTCTCACCTGACTCTTACTTAACCCCCATCAGCACCACCACCACCATCGCCATTACCCACCACCGCCACCATCACCACCCACCACCCTCTTCCACCATCGCCACCACCACCACCTCCACCACCACCACCACTACTGCCACCAACACCACAGCCACCGCCAACGGCACCGCCACCACCACCACCACCCCCACCGCTGTCGCCACCCCTACCAACACCACCAACCCCACCACCACCACCGCCGCCACCACCACCTACCACCCACCACCACCACCATCATCCCCACCATCACACACCACCACCACCACCACCACCACACCACCACCAACACCGCCCACCACCCACCAATAACCACTACCACGACTGTTTTTCTAAACTTCGATTGGGGGATAGTGTGTTACCAAACATGTTTCTAATCCAAAGATGCTCTGGAATCCATTTCAGAATTGCGTTACAAACAAGTTTCTACTCCAAAATAATCCTGGAGTAGCTTGGAATAGAATCTAAATTTGAACCAGAACCTAGAATCCAGAAGCATTAGTTTTATCAAACGGGCCCTAGGAGTATTGTTCCCTGTAGGACAGAAAACATCATAGATGGAGGACTCGGAAGTATTAAAAAGATGAGGAGGACCCCTTCAAAATCATGGCTTGTACGGCTCTCTTTGGTATTGTTTATATTTATGATTATGAGTAATTTACAATAAATCATTTATGAAAATAAATTATAAATCATGAATAATAACCATTTAATACCACTAGAAATAAAAAAAATAGATTATCACAATAATGATAAACACCTTCCAACCTATTTGTAAATTTTAGATTACATTAATTTATTTTAAGTATAAATAACTACAATAAATCATACCAAAGAGCTACATATATCATAATGTATTAAATGTATTATATAATTAATTCTATAATACATACCAAAGAGGGCGTTGGGATTAGGCTTTATTGTTGTACACCAAAGAGAGCAATTGTTCAGAAATTTTATATAATGAGTTGGAGAAACAAAACTATATTAAAGGAGACCCAAACAAAAATCAAAGCATAGATTAAACATATAGAATTTGGAATTATAAACTCAAAGAAATATGAATTCAATAACTTCACACACAGAATATGCGCTCTTTGGTGTGTATTATAAAACTAATTATATAATACATTATTATATAAGTAGTTGTTTGGTATGATTTATGGTATTTATTTATATTTAAAATAAATTAATATAATCTAAAATCTACAAAAGAATAGAAAACCTATTAACATTAAGAAAAGTTCATATACCTCTATTGGCATGGGACGGTGAAGCTCTTTAATGGCTATTGCATCCCCAGTGACCATCTCCCGAAGCTCTCCCTCTCTATTATGTTTCGACTCTCAATGGAAGAATCAAGGCATGTCTAAAGATACGTCAAACTATAGGCTTTCTTTGGTATATGTAAGGGTGTCAACGGGCCGGTTCGGGCCGGTTTCGGTCCGGGTTGAATCGGTGTCGGGTTTTATAAGCCCAGTCCAAAACATGTCCATTAAGAGTTCGGGCTGGGTTGGGTTGCACTGGACACAATAACTAACGGGCTGGTCCGGTGTCAGTTTGTTATCGGGTTGGGCTTATTGAGGTGATTTCGGGCTGATTCAGTCCGGACCGGGCTTATCAAGCTTATCGGGCCAATTTTATATGTAAGATATATTGCTTATTTTATTCTTTCTTATAAAATTAGCATCATTCCTTCTATATGTATGTAATTCAATAAATTGTAACAATTAACATACTTTTTTCAACTATAGATTCATATAATCTTTCGGATCAAGAAGTGAACTATAACAGTATAATATAATCCTTTAAAATTTAAAACCATAAAAATTAAGAAATTGGGCCCGGATGAACCTTATCGGTGTTCGGGCTAGTTCGGGCTTCTTAACGGGTCGGTCCGGTCTGGTTTCGGTCTGGGCTGAAACGGTGTCGGGCTTTACAAGCCGAGACCGAAACCTGTCCATTAAGGTTCGATCCGGGCTGGGTTCGGGTTATTTTGGGCCCGCTCGGTCCGTGCTACCGGGCCGGGCCCATTTTTGACACCCTTAGGTATATGTATTATAGAATTATTTATATAATACATAAAGACATATAGATGTTTGGTATGATTTGTGATACTTATTTATATTTAAAATAAACTGAAATAATCTAAAATCTACAAATAGGGCAGAAAGTGTCTACCATTATTGTAATAATCTATTATCTATTATTACTTCTTTATGTCTAGTGATATTAAATAGTGATTATTTATGAATTGTAATTTATTCTCATAAATGATTTGTCATACACAAGTCTTAAACATAAATATAAATTATACCAAAGAAAGCCTAGGTTAGAAGGTGTTTATCATTATTGTGATAATCTATTGTTATTTCTTTTTATCTAGTGGAATTAAATGATTATTTATGATTCATAATTTATTCTCACAAATTATTTATTATAAATAACTCATAAACATAAATATAAACTATACGAAAGAGAACGTTAAGTTGATCTATTTATCAGTTGGTTAATCAGATTGGAACCATTAGTATTCAACTCCAAACCAAACCAATTTTCATTATTTAAGACCAACGAGCCGATTATATACTGTTCTGTTTGATTCAATTTTCAATTCGATTTGTAAGATCCAGTTTTGGTTCAATTTGGCAGTTTCGGTTTATTATTGACGCCCTTAGATGCAACCATGTAGTCTTCCTCCGCATTGTCTACTTCTAAGCTTTCAACGCTTAACATTAACCTTATGGCTCACCCTGCTATAGATTTTGTCCTTGCAATTTCTGCTGGAAGAATTTTAAAAATGTGGGCTGAAAATGATCATAAAGAGGACTTCATGGTTATCTTGCCACAAGATTTTTCATAATAATTAACAGTGGGTCATGCAGGATAGAATTGCAATGACCTTGTCAAGATTCAAGAACGTCAAGCCTTGATGATATGGCTACAAACTTAGTCAACACAAAAGCACCTTGCAGAGGGTTATCTGAAGCAGCAGATGATCCCCTGAGTGACTCCTGCAAATAGATACCCTTACACACTTATGGGCTCAGTAGCTTTCCTCAACCATGCCATCTCAGATTCATCCAAGTATGGCTCCAGAATTTCTTCACATCTTGCATGATATGTGTTTACCCACTCTATCTCTTCAGGTGCTAAGAGTCGCAGGTCCATCAATTTTTTCTGGTACGGTGCCTGCATAATGGAAGATATATTAGGACAAAAATTTACAGAAGAATTCACATGTTAGATCATATAGGAGAATAGCTGAAAACCAACATTGATTCTAGGCACATGAATAAGCACATGCTTTGAAAAATGAGAACGAATGAACGATGATCAAGATGGATTATTTTGGAGAGAGGCCCTTGAAACCAATCACATAATTTCCAAGTCCATGGCTTAGGCTGCCAACCCAGCTCCGGAGATGCAAATACTTGGAGAAACTTGTATCACTGGGCTGCTTCAAATAGCCAGGAATGTATATATATGCACGAATTCAAAATCGCTTATGCAGACCACCTTCTCAACTAAGGAATAGCAATATTAAACTGAAAAAATTTCTAGTTCTTCTGGCAAAATAATAATATGACTAGAAGACCAGCAACTAGTCAACCAGGTCACGACTGTACCTCAGTCCAGGTTGATTGAATAGTAATTGCCTCAGGTAAAAAAAAGGAATATTAGTTGACACACAAACTACACGCAGAAACCTTCAGCTCCCACTAAATAAAAGGACAGTCTAGTCTCCCCAATCCATAAAAGCAAGAAGAAAACTGGAATCAGTTTTTCACCCAAACCCTGAAGCTGCACACCATACGACAGGAGAACGGGGACAACTCTTTGGGATCAACCAACTACTGTTCTCAAGAAAACCCAGCAAGTTTTTTAAAAAAACATTGAGAATTAGTATTTAGATATCCATTGACTGATCTGAATCAGCTGTTTCACCTTGAAAAGCATCAATTCAGGTTAAGATCTCAAAATGCTGTTGTCTACAGAGATACAGAAACTAAAACCAAATCTCATAGTTGACAGGGTATTATCATTAAGAAAAGATGTAAAAGAGAAGCAAAGAAGATAATCAGAAAAAATTATGATGCTCATTAATATGCAGGCTTACCCATGTTATGTGCTCAAAGGCTAAGTAACCCTTATCTCCAAAATTGAATTTTGTGTTAGCCTCCTCGACTATAAGCACATTCTCCAATCTTATGCCAAAGTTCCCATCCTCATAGTAACCAGGTTCTGAAATAATTCCAATGTAAATACATTAAAAAAAGTATCAACCAATTCATAACAAATATTACTTGTTCCTTATAAAACAAGGAATATGATGCTAATATGCCAGGTGTTGCAGAATCAGAAATTATATTCATTCAGATTAGAACTGGTGTTATTTCATTACCCTAGGTTTTTTAAGTACAGAAACAACAGAAAGCTTGAATTGTATCCAATGTCACCAGAATGCAGGCAAGGAATAAATCTCAGTTTCGAGGCCAGTTTTGGTCAGCCGGATCACGTTTCGAGGTTTTAACCTTGGACCTTCCTGGGTTGAAACCCAGTGACGAAACTTGGGTTTCAACTATGAACTTTTACCCTGGGTTTTGTTTCAGCCAAGCCCAACTGGGTGCAACCGAGACAACTTGCAGATTTCGGTCAGTTTCAGTCGAAACCTAGAACCATGGATACAGGTGCTGGTGTTGAATACTCTCGTATTTGGGCTTTTTAACTGTTCAAAAATGTTAAAGATGCATGAATTTATTTACTTTTCCCATTTTCTCCCCACATCGTAGATGATTCTCAATTAAGTCTTTTGAAGGGTCTGCACATCCTCCATTACTTTAGATTCTAAAGAGAAGTAGAGGGATTAGGGCATAGGGCCCAAAGAGAGAAAGAGACTGAAGGTAATGCACATTGTCATCTGGACTCCTCTGCCTTCTCATCTCTGAACCCCTCCACCTTCTCCTCTCATCTCCACCCCCCCCCCCCCCTTCTTTACCATTCCTTCGCCCCATCTTTCTTAGTTGGCACTCCCTAATTTTGTATGCAACTTATTCCTTTCCTCTCCTGGCCCTCCCATTCCTTCACCCCATGTTTCTGCTTTGGCACTCCTCTTCCTTCTTCCTTTGTGTGTAACTTATTCCTTTCTGTAAATTCTTTATATATATATATATATATATATATATATATATATATATATAATACTATCATTCCTGTTTTGATATTGCCACTTTGCTTCTCCTTCATAGCTGCAAATGGACAAAATACCCCAGTACAATGGTACAGTTTTCAAATGAAACAATCAGACTATTAAGGTTCATTTGAAACTAAACAACATTAGAGTCAAGAAGTGGTACTATAAATTGAAAGTTGAAACATCATCACCTTAATTTATTTGTTTCTTTATGTATATATAAGCATTTGATCGTGTTCAATGACAATTTTCCACCATCCATAAAATTTTTTTCATTTTGTGTGTGGGGTGTTAAACAATCATATATAATTGGCGCAAGCACATACAACTGTACAAGACAGAAAAACTCCGAGAATGGTTTTGGCTGGCAGGAGTAATTTTTTCTTGCTTCCTGCTTTCACTTGTAGAGTGTTTTTCTACTTTTACCAACATTCACTTGGAAGCATTTTATGGAAGTACAAACTTATTGGCAGAGACCTATCCCTCACATGGTTATAGCCTTCTAGGTTAAGACCGAAACTGACCAAAATTTGCAAGTTGTCTCGGTTTTGGGCCTGGCCAAATCGAAAACCAGGGTCGAAACCCAGGTTTTGACACTGGGTTTCAACTCAGGGAGGCCCAGGGTTGAAACTCAGTGTCAAAACCTCGAAACAAGATCTGGCACATCTCAGCTTCGGGCCCGACCAAAACCAAGATTTGGTTCCTTGATACCTCATCCTTGCAGCCAAATATACCTTGATGGAACACTTGATAAGAATTCAAAGAAAATTCACAGGAATATGTGCAATTGTTGCAAGTTGCAACTTCTTCTCCTTTTGTTGAATAAATACATCAGTTGCAACTTACAATGCACAGGTCCCTGTAATCCTTCTGGATTGAAAATAAGTAAAATGAAAGAAAAAGTGCATAATCTCAATTTTAATCCACCATCAGGTAGCACAGACCTAACAACCGAAGGAAATCAACAAGCATGTTGTCAAACATTATATGAACAATGCTTTCAAATGTGAAGCCATAGTGAAAACGTGATACTAACCGTCCGTTACAGTCATTGAAGCTTGTATCGGCACATTTCGAGCTTGTGGTCTAAAACTAATTAAATGAGGTCCTGCTCATACATTGAAATAAATGACATTGTAATTATCAAATTACACGAACATTAAATAGAAATAGAAGCTCTAGGAGGGGAGGGGAAAAAACAGCGAATTGGAAACCAAGAGAAGTTTTACCATGTCAAGATGTGCATACCTTCATGAACATTCAAGTAAGACCCAACCCCATGACCAGTACCATGTCGATAATCAAGACCATCCTTCCACAATGGAACTCGAGCAAGAATGTCAAGAGCATGTCCTGTAAGAAAGCAATTTTAAATTTAAACTGAAACCTATTACAAGTACTAGAAGATACACATGTTTCCCCACATATTTATCAATTCAACTATAAAGTCCAAAAAGATAAACAGTAACTTGACAATACCATTCGTTCCATTGGGAAATCTGGCAGTATCCAAAGCAATGTGGCCTTTGAGAACCTATAGCTCCACCATTCCAATTAAACAACTGTTAGGCCAAACAAATTCTAACTAGCAGGAAAAAAGATTCACAATGGGAAAATAGCCAATTTCAGCCAACTAAGATGACATAAACTGAAATCAGGATCATAATTTTTTATACATTTAAATGCATTGCATAGGATGGAGACAGGCAGGGCCTTATCCATATAATGAAAAATCCAAAGCAATATCATGCAGTCAATATTCATTCAGGTAATCTATTTAACTAGGCAATCAACAACCATAATATGAAATGTGTGAGAAAACCTTATTGGTTAGGTCTGGTAAGATAGATCCTCAAAGGGGTTTACAGCCAGCTTTGGATTTTTTTTTTTTTTTTTTTTTTTTTGGGGAGGTAATTAAACTAGGACTTTTTTTTTGGTAAAACCTGCCCAGTTGGTATCCCTACAAAAATGTCAGAAGAATAATGTCTTCTGAGCATAGAAACAAAAGTTAATTTGGTGGGACAATCACATGTCATGATTTTGAATTTGAATGATCAAAATTAATCCAGGTGGACAAAACAAAATTTAATTTTGAACATTGGCAAGAGATTCCACCTACCGCAGTATAGCATGCCTTCTCATGAGCTGAAGGTTTGCCAAAATGAACTGTACGTGTTATGTCAGTTGTTCCATCTTGATACTTCAAAACCAACAATAATCAATTTCAGTACAGATATTAATATAACTGAAGGGCAAAGCCTGCAATAATAAATGGAAGTCAAAAAAGCTTTTTGAAACACTACATGCAGTAACAGAACCCATAGTCTGGGAATCTTAAAGGTGACCAAGTCTAAAAGACACCCACATATTTGCTACCTCATCCTTCACATTTAAGGCCGTTTCCAGCTCAGTATCTCTATAACAAATCGCAAAAGTCCCACCATCCTTTGTTATCGAAATCTTTAAAATCGTACTGATTGTTGTACAAAAGAAAAACTCAAACATTTAATTTAAATATTGGCTCAAGTACCTAATGGCACTGCACATGCCACACAGGACCAATCCCAGGATTTCCTATCAGACGGACAATCTAGATCGACCACATCCTTCATGGCCTCATGAGAAAAGAGTGAGTCACATAGAGAAAAATCATACATGAGCCATCTGGAACCACCCGCACACCCAAATAAGAAGGTGGGGGTGAGAGGGAGAAGGGGAAGAAAAAGAGATCATAAAGAAGAATTGGCAATGTCATGCAAAGGTTTAATAGACAAGCATTCAAGATTGTAGATAAACCTGTGCTCCTGAATCAAATAAGTAAATACGATCCGCATCAAGTTCAGCACATTTTTCTGGGTGTGGGGAATAATGAATAATTGCTGCATTTGGCCCAACTGATGATATAGTTGGAAAACTTAACCCTCTGAAATGCTGCAGATAATGCATGGAAAATATGTAATCAGAGAAAATGGCAAAAGATATCAGAACTCAAGAAAGATAGTAAAAATATGTCATTAAGGGAAAAGCTGGTAACATCCAGAAAATTTGTCTGCCAATGAAGAAGAGGAATATCTGAACAGCATGGCAAACAAAAGGTCAAGATGTATAAATGGGAAAAAAAGAAACATGCACTGAAGTTGGGTCATGTGATCCCCACCAGCCAAAATATACATTGCTTCCATTTCAAAACAATGTCTAGTTATCTCGTGACCTGAAAAGGAATAATTCTAAACTAAGCATACAATGGTCCATACATTCAACAAAGATGATAAAGTCCAGGCCTAACAAGGAGAAATATGGAACACCTTCCAACACCTCTCAATCTGAGGTAAGCAATATATCATAAAACTGAATCTCCCTCAACCATCATAAGCTGGACCTCAAATGAAAGTGGCTTGATTTCTGTTATGGCTGAAATATCATTCCATATGGGACTTATGAATGCTCAAACCATTTTTTCAAATCAGCCTCACATTGAATGAACTATGAGAATAAGTAAGGACCCAAGCAATGTTCAAAGGCGAGCTCATGAAAATTCAGTTGGCAATGTAAGAGTGCCAACCCTCATTACTGCATCCAAATAATGTAGGTTTCTCTCTTCCAAGCCCCACGAGGCTCAATACACTGCTCTCCTTAGACCTATTTGCAATGGTTTATCAGGCAGTCTTTCTTGGAGCGTGCTTCCTAGTGAAAGCTTCATGCTCTCAGTAGTTTTAGAATTTCAGTAAGGACTTCAACACAAGGTAATAGAAGTTTTCCATCTAAATAAATAATTGAACACAACCACTTTTTAACATTTCCCAAGCACAAGTTTGATTGGCAAGTTGACAAGCTCAAATGTGACCAAGATTTTGTGGTGCAGAATAGTCATTAACCCTGAACTCCAATAGAACGGTAATTATTTTTCGAGCTCTGTTTTTCTGTGTGGTCACCTAGGAAGGGGCTTCCCGTGGCAAATCCATAAACTTTGTATGGAGCATCTTGGAGGAAGATGAGCAAAGATTTATATATTTACCAAATGCCCAAATATCTGCCATGTGGCAGCTCAGTTGGGGTCCAAATTTTTTGGACAGGTAGACCCCAAGGTCCCCAGGTCTCCTTAAAATTTCAGCCCAAACAAAATTTGCCTAGTGGCAAAATACAGCTGTGAAAATTAAGATTATGGGAGCATGCAGTGAAAGTAGGAGTACAGTGGGAGTACATGGACATAACATGATGCATGCCAATACATGTGAGGGTATTTGATTCGATTAAGCTCTGAAATTTGACATGTTGCTAATCAAGACTATGTCCTCTCTAGCAGATGGCCGGAATAGCCACATCACTTGCCCACGTGCAATGCGGGATCCCCTTCCTAAGCGGGTCGCACGATGAATCTTTTGCCTCGTTTTTTTTCTAAATTTCTTTTTTTTTTTTGTTGGGGGAGGGGGGGGGGAGATAAATGTTTTTCCTTCTTTTACAGTGGCTGAAGTTTTCAAGGGTCGTTTTGCCAACGACAAAAATAAAAACCCAAGGATTTCGGGCCAGGAAACAAAATCCTGTTTAGATCTTTTCCCACAGGCTCAAAGTTAACTCAATCAAAGACCTCAACAAAAATATAGAAGACTCGAAAACAAAATAAATGACACCAACATTTTTTGGAAGTCAGACCCAATGAAGTCACAGAATATACAAAGCTGATTGCAGAATTCAAGAACAGGTTACGTACGAATTTTCAAGCTGATCTAAATTATAATTAAATATTTTGACAATATTTCAAATCTAGCGCATTAGCAACAGATAGTTAACAATTTAGCTAGCCAAGGCACTAATCAACGGCTGTCATCTTCGACACCAACCAAATGACCAGAACCAGAAACCTATGCAAATTCAGAGACTTCATTTATCGATGAGCATGCCAATGTTTTGCAGCTTACAGGCCTATATAAAAGAATTTCTAATTTAAACTCCTAAAAATAGACCCTTAGGCTTCAACTAATACATTAAAAAACAGATGAAATTTTACCGAAAAAATAGAAAAAAGCATATCTAACTACATAAGTCCAAATCGAATTGATCCATGCTAAATTTATGGAAAACATGCTAACGTCCACCCTGCTCCCTCTTCTCTGCTTTGATAAAATAATTTCCTTGACTTATCAAGAAGGGCAAATTCAAGATAACACACTGTCAGGACTCTCCATCTTCAGTTAGCAATCATATGTATACATATCTCCATCCTCATTTGAAATAAACATAGCTTCTTGGGAAAAAAAAAGATATGAACATTTGAAGAGCAATAAGGGGGGGAACAAGAAAAAGATTAAAAGGAAAACCAAAAGATACAAACTATTCTTGAGATAAGAGAATTAATTACTTCCAAGCACCTTGAATGAAAAGTGAACCTAGCATCCTCAGTTACATTGGCTTGAGAAGTTCCAGCAAGGCTTGATATCCTACCCTTTCCAGGTGGTTCAAATCAGGGAAGAATGTGTTGAAATGAACAGCAGGTCAAAGTGGCAGGGGAATCTGCACCTATTCTACTGCAAAGATGAATTAGCCATTCAGCCAGCAGAGGCTGTGTCCAGGAATAAACCTTTTCGAATTAGATGTTGAATTGATTTCCAAATCATAGATCAAATACTCAGGCATAAAGGCAACTCCTCTTGGGAAGTTCAGCATATGTAGTTGGAGGCTCAACATCTTTTTTAGTGCACGCTTCAAGAGAAGATCTTA
This sequence comes from Protea cynaroides, assembly GCA_028583415.1. Taxonomy (NCBI): domain Eukaryota; kingdom Viridiplantae; phylum Streptophyta; class Magnoliopsida; order Proteales; family Proteaceae; genus Protea; species Protea cynaroides. The sequence continues at coordinate 45,352,686 of CM053272.1, forward strand.
AATGGGTTCAGATTTTCGAATAAGAATAGACAAACTTGCTGTATCAGCTTTCTGAGCACCAATAGTAGCATATGCAAATCCTTGTCCAGCTTTTGCTAAGTGCTACATTTCTCTCTTTGATGATCACATGGTTCACTTGTTTTTGCAATTTTCTTAAGAATAAATGTTTTACCAATTTAATCCCCTAAAAAATCACTGATATCCATAGTCACCACCTTCCCAACGACCTCTCATGAACAGAACTTGGTCCACACCAGCAAAACAATCACTTAAACAAGCTATAACGCACATGAACAACAGAACTTGGATCCACGCCAGCAAAATAATCAATTGAACACACTACCTTTTTTCGTCTTAATAAAAATTACTTTTGCCTTACCAATGTGGTGGGGGGAGGGGTGAACTTCATACAATGGTAGCAATTGACACCTTATTGAAGGACGTTCAGAATCCTTATTAGGTAAGAGAAATAAGTCCTACTTATTTTGGCAACCAAAAAAAGAAATGGTTTTAGTAGATAAAAGAAACAATTGGAACTAATTTTGAAACCTAATTAAAATATTAAAAGAAAATCCACACCGGATTCCAACAGACAGTAGGTTTAAATAAGGAACAGAATCTCATAAGAATACTAATTTCTCTACAGGAAAAAAAAAATATCATTCTTTTAACCGAACATGTCAAACACCAAAATATATATATGTATACCTCTTTTGTTGCACGGAAACCCTCTAACTTATCACTCACAGAAACCTCTGTCAGTCTCACTGTTTCCCTGCCAATGTTTAAACCAGGGCAAAAAGAAAACATGAATAGGAATAGATACAATCCAATCAGATCCAGTTTCTAATAGTAAACAATGACACCAGTAGTAAACAATGACACCAGTGATCAAACACTTAAGGAGGATACAGATCCAGTTTCTAACAACCAGTCAAGAAATGTAATATGCAATGATATGCTATCAGCCTAAAAATGTTTCAGAAAGGAAAGATAAGGCACGGTGATTTTCGTGAACCATGAGCTCAATAAGTAGCAACAGGATTATAATATGAACTCCGAAACCTATTCATGATCTTGAAACAACAGATTTCATAAACAAGTGAACTTACAAATGCTTTCTCTTATTTATTCCCTCAGGTTCCAAGAAGTAACCAGAAGCCCCATAAATCTCTTGCATCTGCAAATTTAAAATAAGTAAGTCACAAGGCTTTCCATACAAAGAATATGACAGAAAAGTGAACAATGTTCATAGAAATTACGAAGTACTTTCCAAACAAGAATTTAATAAGTCATAGGCCCATAGAAGAAATAGGTTTCTTTCACAAGCAGAACTAGATAGTATAGTAACACATTATATAGGAGAAATCCAGAATTCTTTTTAATAAGACAGAATGCAAAAAAAAAAAAAAAAAAAAAAAAAAAAGCCAAATAGTTGACTCAGACAACAATTAATTGAAATTAAATAAACTATAGGCCTGACTTTCAGGGTGATCTAAATGATATTTAGTTAATAATCTAGATACAAACAAACTACAACAGCTCATGCACACCACAAACATTTATAAAGAAGAATTGAACCTAGCAAACATGGCTTTGAAACAGGCACTCCATACAACATTCAATCAAAGTCACAAAAAAAATATTTTCCAGTCCACTACTTTCTTTATCAGGAAATGCAGGGGAGCATTGTAATAGAAAAATTTTCTAAACAAAGAGGGAAACAGGATAAAAATTAGGCAAAAGCAGCATTATAAAAAGTAAACATTTCATTAAACACTTATGGTAATGACTTCTCCAAATAAGCATTACTGCAAACTATAGAAAAACCTGCCAACCAGTATCTTGTTCCACAGAGAACACATTTTTATACTTTCATCCTTTCCCACTGGGTCTTACCATCTCCTGACAACCCCCCCCCCCCCCATGATCAATGGCAGGGGTTTGTCTAGAGAGGGTGGGGATTCTGAAGAAGAACGCAGTACAATAAAAAGATAATTTTAGACTAAGAACAACTACTGTGGCATGTCATTAAAATCTAAACCCCACGGCCCACAGAGAAATTGAGATAAAAGTTACATGAAATATAGTATTGTATTCAAAAGCAGATTTGAGATGTGAATGTTCTAATTGCTTGCAGCAAAGTTACAGTTAGAGCATTTGATCTCTATAACATTACCTGGTCATCCAGCCAGCGAAGATATTGCACAACAGCTGCACCATCCCGGATATGTGCCTTTCTTAGGCCATCCAACTCAACCGGATTCTAGAATTTTAGATAATCAATAAACAAAAGTTAGCACATAAACAAACTATCAGTCAAGTGATATTTAAAGATGTCTGGAAACAAAGAATGGAGTAAAAAAGTCATATCAGAATGGAAGGACAAAAATGCAACAGCAGATCCAAAGAAAAGAAATCCGGAAATGTTACTTTATTGTGCATGTGATACAAATAACCCAGCTAGCATAGCCTAACAGTCTGGAAAATAAGTTTGTTAGACATTACCCTTATTGTTTGAACATAACAGTATGAAGTATCAAAGCCTCCATAAAGCAGTTGAGACAATCTTACGAGATATGCAAAGAGGGAAAAGTGAAAGGAAAGCAACATCTACAAGGACCACAACAGACTATAATCTAGTTTAAACAATCATCCAAAGAATGTGCTGGTTTTTTCTTGGCAGTTCTTCTGAATGGGACTGCTCTTGTTTCTTTTGCGAATAAGTTAGTGGGAATGGAACACTAAAATAATACATTGATAATTTTGTCCATGGAAGGATGTCAAAAGAGTTTCAGCTGTATTTCTTGTTTCTCTATCAAACCAATACAGAGAAAATCATGATCTCTGAAAATAAGAGATTGCAAAAATATACAGGAACCATAAAATTAATCCATCTATATACATATGCTTTCCACATTGAAGTCAACAGATATACCAATGAACAGGAACCAGATATAAATCATAACATGGTTTTTATAACAAATAAAATATCTCACCAGCTCAAAAAATGAAAGTGGAGCATATGAATCCGTTCTAATTCATCCTCTAACTCAAAGACATCACTAAATTCAGTTTCTAACTCAAAGACCATCACTAGTGTGCTAATTTTGTATTACAGGAACCTTCACTAGATGGTTCATAATCTAAACATCAGGTGAGAAACAAAGGGTGCTAATCAGGTTTTACAAGATTATTATAATGTTTAAAAACATGCCATAGCAATAATGTGATTTGTCTCAGCTAGCCTATGAGTGTACCTTGATGGCTTTTGCAAGTGCTAATGGCGACTGCTGCAGTAGAACCTCATCAGAATTCAGTTTAGAGTACAATGCATAGCAGCATGAACCAGGGTCAACCCATATGATATTATGATTGATTTCCTTTGCTTCACTTTCACCATTTACTGACTCAGTGGAATTGAGTCCAGCATCATTTTGAACTTCAGTTCGAGTTCCCTTGGTTGTTGAGGAATTTATCTGACCAGATGCAAGCAACACAACATCTGAGCTCACTGCATCATAATCCCTGACTTCAATTCCATTCACCTCCAAATATGAGTACACCTGCATAGTTGATGTAACAAAATAGAAAATAAGAGAAGATGGAGAGAATCGATGTGTATTCCTCTCCTCTTAGCAGTCACTAGTTATAGACAAAATAAAAGGGGGTAAAGTGATAGGTCTAAGACTCTACAAGATAAGAAGTCCCAGTTACAAATTAAATAAGAGTTCCACATGTCCACATGACAAGTACTCCCATGACTAAAAGGATAAAGAAAAGCAGTCCTATTCTAATAAAGATAAGCAGTCTAATTCTAATTAAGGAGAAGGGAACTCCACAAGAGAGAGTGGAGTTCCAATTACATTAGGAGAGTAAAAGAGAATAAGAGATAAGAAACTAATTATCTGCTGCCACCTATCCATTGAATCAATATCTGCTGGTTGACGAAGTCAAACCAACAACCACTTATCTTCTGACGCATCTGGAATGGGCCTACGAATGGCCCATATTCTTCTATTTCTGTCGTTGGTTAACAGTTAATATTCACCAGATTAAAAGTTAAAACTGTTGAGGTAGCAATGAAAGTAGGATAAGTGCTATCTCATACTTCAGTTTCTTTTTTGAGGTAACAATTGTGGCATAGACTGACTAAGCAATGAACCAGGTTTCTGCTTCATTACTTGAACCAAAATGTTGGAAATTGGATAAAGAATGTATATCCTATAGTAGTGTGTGAATGTATATCATATTATCATCTGCATGCACCCAAAGCAGCATCCTGCAAAAGAGAGGGCAGTGTCTTCTGTACCGCATAAGATAAAAAGAAGAGAAAGGAAGAAGGAAGAGTTGTTGGTGGATAGGAACCTAAAATAACAATGCATGTCCTATACAAACATTTCCAGCATCGATACTTTTTGGGTCTGTGCTTATCCAGCAAATAGCTTCCAAATTAGCCAGAAGGCCCAAAACAGCATTAAATGAGATTTGGAGATTATTTTAAGAAACTGACCTCTGCTGAAACCTTTTTCTTGTCCACATACAAGAAGGCTGCGTTCAATGTTACAATAGCAAATCCATGAACAACAGGATTGTATGACACATCATTCCCACGAACATTATATAACCAAGCTACCTGCATTGGTAACAAAGTTAGCATAAATTAACTTCGAGCAATAAGAACCCATGAGAGAACCAGAAGAAGTCCAAAAGCAATCCATCAGGAAAAATATTTAGAAAGGAATGAGATTTACTTCATCAAGAGCTGCAATAATGATACCAGAAGCTTTTTCCTTTGCAAGCTTTTCTCTCAGATCCTTTAACTTCTCAGCTACAGCACACCCAGCAAATTCCAGCGGATGTATAATAACAGGATTAATTTCTGGTGGAGGCCTGTTCTTCCAAACTTCATCTACTAAGTTTGAGCATGTTGGAACTATTCTTTGTTGTTTTTTTGCAAAAGCATGCTCCCATCTTTGTGCGGTATCTATGGATACACACCAAGGATCAACCCCAATAGCAGCATCACTTGGCAGGTTCTGATAACAAAAACATAGCCAGATCAAATTGACCACTTAAACTCCCAGTATTGAAACTTAAGCAACAGGCATTGCAATTACAGTTAAACTCATAGAATCATTTTGGACATCTGGTTGTACCAGGAAAATTAAAATATTCTGCATTTCTAAGGTTTATTAAGAAAACATTTTGGCAAAATTAGAAAATGGCAAGGTGAGGGGAAAAAAAAAAAAGAAACAGAATACTTTTACAATCTGACTCTCATTTAGGGAGGGGGGAAGATAAGCTTTGAAGAAATTTTTTATGTTTGAGTCAAAATTAATTTCCTATAGAACAAGAGTTCTTTTTATTTTTTATTATCAAAAGAAATTTCAAGAACATCATTGAAACAAGAAAAAGTAAGAATTACAGATATTAAAAGATTTCTTACAACAATGAAGAAACAGAGAAAAACATCCATTTCTAATCTAGAATAACGAATAAAGTACTGTTTAACAAACTATTTTGGTGACACTGAGACATATTGCAAAGGTGGTACACAAAGTTCTATGAAAACTCAACTCAACTAAGCCCTTTTCCCAACCAAAGTTCCATTCACAAGTATGTTTAAATTACATGGCTATCTTCAGTTTATTGGTTTGAACAAGATTCAGTAGGACTGACTTACTTCAGCTATCCAAGCCTCCACAGCTGGATCTTCTCCAATGCGCATAAGCTTCCACCGGTCACTAAGTTCCTGTGTAGCTTGCAAGAAGTACCGCCCATCCGTCCACAGCCGTGCCTCATTCATTGTTATAAGTGCCAAGCCTGGATGAAAGAATCAAGCATTTGACATAAATAAGCTCTTTGAAAGATATCTATTCAATCTAACAAGAACTTGGAACCCCATGGATGAAAATGTCTTCTCCAGCAATGAAGTTTTAGGGCACTAGGAATGTGGTGGTTTTGTTGAGGCCTCTTAACACTTTCTGCTGGAAGAAAAAAAAAACACGAAATATTTTGGTCTTGGGCACCAGTCTTGGAGTATTTAAAAAAAAAAAAAAAAAAAAGGCAGTGTTGGATCAGGACTAGCAGAGGATCTAACCGACATATAACAAGCCTGGTCGTAGGCTCTGCACAAACTTCAGGTCTTCATGCCTGATATTCAGGCCCAAGCCTCCTTCAGGTGCAGGCCATGCCAAGCCAGGGACCCTTCATGATTCTTCAAGTTATGGATAATTATATAATATGGTCACATTTTACATCAGGGAAAAGCATTATACCTCACTAGTTGGTTTGCATTTGAAAAATGAGAGTTCCAACTAAAACCTTGTTATAAAAATAATTTTCTTGAAGTAGAATTTCAGTCAATGATTTCTTAATATCGCAAATGTGTGGTCAATTTCAATAAACTATTGAATCAGTTGTGGGTTATTCGGGTTATTCACAGATGTCTCGACTTAATTCTTACTTTGATTTTTTGCATTATTTAGTGCCCTTTGAAGGGTTTTCAAGTTAGCTTCCAGCTAGAACAAAATCTCACAAATCCAATTTCATTTAGGCTCCATATGGTTGCAAGTAAAAGGAAGTGAAGAGAAGGGAAGTAGAATAAGTTTTGAAAAAAAAAAGGAAGTTTTGTAATCATGATTGTATAACCTGCTTAAAACTCTTGATATATTTGAAAAATACTCTTTAGATGTAATATTCATCTTATTCTTCAAATCAAATGGATTTAATAGCAAAGTATATTTTTTTTTTTTTTGGGTAAAAGTAAAATATAATTTAATAACCAAATTTGGAATGTTTTGGAGTTAGTTACGTAATCATGTAAGGTAATGATTACAAAAGTTTCCACTTTAATATTGATTTAATTTCTTTCACTTCCCTTCCCTTTATTTCCCTTGCAACTAGAAGGAGTCTTAAGAAATTTTTGACCAAAAAATAAAAGGATATCGGTCTGTGGTGGGAGTTCCAACATGTTGAGTTATAATTTTGTAAATTTAGACAAATCCATATCCATTAAGAATTCATCCCAAAATAAAATCCATTACAAATTTTATGGCCAAAAATTGAAAAGGTATGAGTTTGGGGTGGGATATCTATCTTTTTTAATTTTAATTGAGTCAAGTCTCACAAATCCAATTTCATGTGGGAAATATTTGACCAAAAAACGAAAGTATATTGGTCCGTTTGAGTTCTTATTGAATTGAAAAACCAAGTTAGAATCTAAATAAGGGATCCCTCCCTTTTAAATATGACATCCCTTTTTTCTAATGCAATTTGGAATACTCTCCTCCTTTTAAAGAAATAAATAAATAAATATTCTATAGTGGAATTCTAAATATGGAGGTGGATTCATGTTGTCAATCTCATTTAGTTGAGATAAGGCTTAGTTGAATTGAGTTGTATTCCTTCTACCATCATCTTTAATGGATTCTGAAGTAGATTCCCATGAAACTTATTTCTTTATTATTTCTCCACTTCTTATAAATTTTTGTGTTATTATTCTTTGATAGTTCTAGATACTGAATGTCTAAACTCCAACGGATTTCTTTACTCGACCAATCTCATCATTTCACCTCCAAAGTTTGAAATGCCATTCACCTTTCTAAAATAAAAGATACCATATTTCTCCATATTATTGGTTACCATGCATCACTACCCTAACACACTACAGAAATACCCAAGAGGAACAATCTTGCACTCAACACTGTCCATATTTCCCAGCTTTTTGAATAGATAAAGAAAACCACTTCTGAATATCTGCAATAATTTCTAGATAATTTATGTTCTCCATTTAATGATCCCTTACAACTTTCTCAGCAATCCGATTTACAACAAGCTTGTTGGTCAGTCCGAAGCTCAGGCACTTGGCAACTTACTGCTATGCGAAGACCAATTGGTGTTAGTGGGGGCACTACCTTATTGCCTTAAGCAGGACAAGCGGTTAGATCTAGAGTCGCAAAGACACGCTGCCCTTTTAAGGCCAACAATCCTCCCCACAGCGAGTGACTCGAACCTGCGACCTTAGCTTTGATTCCAATTGTTGGTTGGTCCAAGGCTCAGGCATTTAGCAATTTACCACTTCGCTTAAACCAATTGGTGTTAGTAAGGGTGCTACCTAGTTTATGTAAGCAGGTCGGGTGGTTAGACCCATAGACGCAAGGAACGCTGCCCTTTTAGGGGCAACAAAAATATTCATAAATTGAAATCCTACTGGAACTACATGTGGAGGCTGTCTTTCTCAAGGTTTAAAAACCCAGAATCAGACACGGGATTGGCCTCTCAATTCCGAATCGGGATTGTCTAGAGCCCTGGATATTAGAATCAGGAAGAAGAACATATATTTCCTGGTATTTTGAAGTTTTTGATTCAATAGACTTGGAGATCTTGCTACAAGAGGTAAGTTTTATTGATATTCTGCTATTTTACTGACTAAAAGAAGGAAACAATGACTAAAAATGATGATCAAACATGGATCATGGGCAATTCAAAAGAGAGTTGCAGTAATCATCTGGGGCCAATTTGATTGACTTGATTCCAATTTTTGAAACCATGGTTTTCTTCCCTTTACAAATGGTCATTTTGACCTCTTCTTCCTCAAGCTCTCTCTCTCAAGCCAGTAGCTCTATCTATTAGTCTTATACAAACAGATACCGCCCCCCTATATATTATGCCAAGTTTAGTGGACGCAGCATATAAGTTCTCGAACAAATATAAGATAGCTCTATCAACCTCCTCTAGAGTGTTAAAACAACTCCCTTCAATTTTAATTTGAGACAGAAATATAGAGACCTACACCCTCTATTCCCCCCTTCTTTACCCATATATTTCTGGAATTCTTTTATGCCAGATTATTGTTTCCTCTTCTAAGAATTTCCTCAAGCTCCTTTCCGCCCAATCCTTTTCATAACTTCATCCTCTAGGAGATCTATGGATTATTATATTATCAAGGATTTATTTCTCAAAAGATTACCAAAACATGTTTAGTCAATATGTTGAGGTTCAATCTGACTATAGTATCTTTAAAAAAACTTCCACTTGAAAAGGACAGGAATATTGAAATATGGAAGAGGGAAGCTCTTCTAGACTATTCATCCTTTCTAACAAAGCAGATATTGCAATCCATAATTGGCTTATCAACGTCAATAGAACGCCTCTAACGACAACAGATGAAGGATTATGAATACAATTCACGGAACTCCCCGATATGCAAATCCCGACATTATGTACTGCATAAAAGAATGACAACTCTATCTATTTTGATTTCCAAAACTAAGGAATATACTTAAAATATAAGTAACTTTGACTCACCAGCACTTCCGGAAAATCCAGAAACAAATTGGCGTCTTTTGTCCCGTGCAGACACATATTCGCTCTGTTACACCAATGTCCATAAACAACAGAAGTAAACGTCAATAGATGAGTAGCTAGTCAAAGGAAGTGATCATTGGGATGATCACTATAACATGCTTGAAAGATCTAAAGTTCCATCACTGCTGCGACGGAACACCTGAAGATTTTACTTTGAGAGCTTCGCAATAAGATTATAGAAACAGGATTGCAAAAGGGGCCAAATGATGCGTCAACATATGGCAAAAACTCTATAAAGATAATAAATTGAAGCAGAGCAAAGTGACCGAGCGATAAGAGGGTGAAAGGGGGGAGAAAGATGAACCTGATGATAATCTTCGGAAGGAACGACCAAAGCATCTATCGGAGGATAGTGAGAAGCCATTAGAGACCTCAAACCATCGAGAGGGTCTTCCATTTATTTTCTCTCTACTATCTCTCTATCCCTGTGACAGTTTCTTCTTCCGACGCTTATACCAGAGGAGAAAGCTAGAATCTACGGCTTTATAAGCCGAAGGGTAGTTGAACTCTGAAGAGTGACGCCAATTGGGAGCGGGGACGAATAGCTGAAATTACCATAATAGCCTCAGTTTTCCCCCAATGAAATCTATGTATATCTCGTGGCAAAATGGACCTAACAATTATCCCCTCTTTCGTCGTGCACTGCATACTTGAGTGTGAGTTTTCGGAAAAAAATTGTCTCCAATCATTCAGTCAGTTCAGTCATAGACGGATGGACTGGATTTTAAAGACACACCTCCATATCTTTTACATCCAATAGTTCTCCATATTGTGGAGAAGTGCGGCTTGCTGGACCTGGATCCCCTCTGATTGCCCAGCCACGTCAGGAATTCATCTGACACATTGAAATGTTAGGGGAACCGAATCCTCTCCTCCACAGCTCCCTGGCTCCCACCCCATCCAACTGTTGGAGGGGGGTTGGAGTTTGAGCCGGCTCACCCCTCCAACAGTTGGATGGGGTGGGAGCCGAGGAGCCCTGGAGGAGAGGATTTGGATGACGCAATGTTAGGGATGCATGCCAATACATTTCAATCCGTCTGATGCATGACTGATCAACTGAACAAGAAGGATCTTTTTCCCTACTTGATTCATAATTGATTAGGGGGGTCGATTCATATTTCACAAGAATCAAAACTTGTGAAACCATCTAATGATTCTTAACTTTGATAATGGATATATAAATAATTGATGGTTCTATTTGCCCATGCGTAAAAAATTTATATGTAATATTTTATATTTATATATAAAATGAAGTCAATTTTTTTTCCAATGGGTAGAAAAAATATGAAGTTCCTTTTTATTCTCCTTGGAGATCAGTATATTTTAGTTCTTGGAAATAAATATTGAAAAAAATAATTACATATAAAATGTTACATGTAGAATTTTAAGATAAAATTTTATGTCAAAACAACATAACCTAGGCGTGGTTGTCGGCATCCATCAATGGCCCAGTCCCGGCTCCTCTTGTATGACAAGACGCCTTGCCCTCCCCGTCCTCGAACTCCTCGAACTCCTCTCCTTTCCTTATTGAAGTATCAAATATTTTCATTACCAAAAAAAAAAAAACAAATATATATATATATATATATGGGGAAATGCTAACATAACAAGGGTCTGTTGATTTTCTAAACATAACAAGACATCAACTATCCTTTTAAAACTATAAATAAAGATATAATTGGAAATAATTTATAAAGATAATTGAGTAAAATCACATTCACTGTTGGAAATAAAAAAAAAGCACCCCAAGATCATAAAACCAAATCAAAATGTCAAGCAGAAACAAGGTATTGATGAAAACGAGTTTTACATATCCTTTGCAAGATCAAGCAAGGAGATACCCCAAGTTTTCAAGGTTTCGAAACCAGTCATTAATCTTGTTCAGTCACCTTTGCCTCTTACACATCTTACACAGTATACCAAGGATCAGAGCAGGGGTGCTACGCTCAAAAATACTAGCTCCAATCCTCCTAAGGTGCATAAATCTCTAACTATGAAGCCCTCTCTTGCAACTTAAACCCAAAACCTATCCTCTCGAACACCAGAGCCAATTCTAGGAGAGCTCGATCCCGTCAGAAACATGAGAGAAAGGTTGGGAATATGCTATGAAATGACATAAATGCCATTTTAAATATCAATATATAATATAATCATAAGATTTTAATAAAATAAAATGAAATATCTAAATTGTCCTATTTAATTGATCATTCAATGACTCATTGCCCAATGTATTTGGGTCTTTTCAACGTTTTGTTATATTTTCAAACGTGACAAACCCTTGTTACAATAACAACACCCCATATATATATATATATATATATATATATATATATATATATATATATATATATATATATATATATATATATATATATATATATATTACCTTCTAAGTATTAGGAAGAAAAAATTCTTAAAAATTCTTTGAAAATAAAATATATCATTTCACATGCACACTTGACAAGCATACAAAACAAGTTGCCCTCAAATTATTTTTAGAATCTCTTTTTTAAACTTGACCTAAATTTTTTTTTTAAAATTAGATAAAGAACAATAAAAAAATTGCATATTATAGATTCACCTATAGAGGTATCATTTAGACATTCACAATAATGGAGCAACTGATTGTAATCCAATGCGTGAATTGAAAATTTGTAATATTTTCTTTTGATTATGCTTATTTTGTTTCTAAAATTTTAAAGTCAAGGACAAAAAAATGAATTTAAAAAAATAATTAATTATTATATCATTTTCAAAAAGTGTCACTGTATTTAACTTTACATGTTTTTTAAACACATGTGGAACGATAGGATTTTGCCCTCTTCTAAGGAAAAAATAGATTTTTATTAAAAGGGTAAAAAAGTAAAATTAAAATTTATTTTCCATCAATTTTGCTTACAATAAGATTTTTTTCTAATAAATAATGAAAAAAATTTCCCTAGAGCCAAACCATTTTGCATGAGGTGTGATTGATGTGGCGTGGGAGGAAACCCATATCCATAAATAATATTGTCCAATGGTTTGGATTAACTACCTCAACACTCATCAATCTGATTCAATCCTCGATTTTCGTCTGTAGTGTGTGGCATCTTCTACTAGTCGGGGTCTGTCCTTATTCACATGTGACGTTACTCTTGTTTATATTATAATAAAAATTGTCGTTCTCATGTGTTCATTTCCACATTTATATTACATTTATCTATTGATTTGGGGAAGAAGCTAAGGTATCGATTTTACAATTTTTTTTTTTTTTTTTTTTGGTAGTAGATTAAGGCCCTCTAAACTACAGAATGGGCAACCCCATTTCTTAATAATATGAAAATGCTTTTGTTTCTACCCAAAAAAAAAAATGCTTTTGTTCATATCAGGGCGAGGAATTAAGGCTGATCCTTGATGGTTCAAAATCTTTTTTTTTTTTTTTACTCTTTTATGATTCAAGCATATGAAACAAAAATGGACATGATTCTCTCCTGTCACTTAATCGTGTCAGTCGTTCATAAGATGGGATAGAAATCCTATCCTGCAGACCTACGGATTGTCAAGGGTTGAATTTCAGTCGACACACATACTGATGTTTTGATATACGCACTGGCTAAACTCTAGCCCTTGGATCAGCCGCAGCTCTCACTTGCTGCAAGAGAGGATTTGAACCCCATAAGATGAGCTAGGATGCATCCCAAGTGCCTGATGGACAAGGACAACTACTAGACTAACTGACTGACTGGAGAACAAAAATACCTACCTTTTTTTTTCTTCTTTTTAATTTTTTACGAATTTATATATCCCTTTGAGCAGTTGGAAGTAAAATATTATTAATTATGCTTGTAATTTGATGATTTTTTTTTACTCGAAGCGCTATAGTAGCGCCAAAGCCCTAAAATCTATAATGCTGAGCCAAGGACGCTCCGCCTTATCTATAGAAGCAGTCAACTGAGTTCTGAACAAAGACGCTCCTTGGTAATGGCTCAATCTATAGATAGAAAGCCCTATGATGGGAAGCTACCACATTAGGTCTGGAGAGAGATGGGAGTTCTAGTTAATTTGATATCAAAACTGAATATCGAAATCGGTACCATAGTGTTCATGTTGAAACTGGCTTATGTTTTTTCAGCTAGTACGATAATGGTTTGGGTTTTTATACCTAATAGCTATTTGGTAAGGTACGGTTTCGGTACCTCTATACTAACGGTGTGAACTGTTTTCTTACCAATTTTGAATACCAGCTTTTATACCTATACGTACACAATTTTCATACCGGTTTTATACTGGTGTATGCACTATTCAATTGAGTCATTGTCTGAATAAAGGTATTGAATCTATTGATATAATAAGGTTATTATGGGGGAAAATCATCAGCCAATGGAAATCTTACACGTGGCACTCAAAATCACCAAGGCCGAACTAGCTTAATAAAATGGCGCTCGGCCTTTCCTACTTGGAGTCATAATTTTATTCAGATACGTCTACGGGCGAAGGCACAGTCCTATTAGGACACTGCGCCTGATCAGAGGTATAATCCTACTGGGTTACTTCTCCCGGTCGGAGTCTAGAATCCTAAGGTGAGTAGATTATGTCGTAAGAGTCCTTCTCCTAGTACAACACGATGCCGATCATCACGGCCATATGACCACTCGTATGGTGACACGTGTCACTCTTATTGCTGACCGACTTAGCTTCCTTGGCTACAGTCTCCCACTCCTACTCGGAGTCTATGACATGGGCGTCCCTCAGAGCGACACCTAGCAGTCCTATTGGCGATAATTTCTTGCTGTCTCTTGATTGTTTACATTGGGATTCTAACTTAAGCATCGGAGTGTACTCGGGGCTAAGCCGCCCAACTCCCTTGTTTAATTTCTGTGATTGCAGGTAACTCGGATCGCAGACCGACGGGACGACTTTCAACCGTAACAAATGTAATTGATGAAAGGGTGTCAAATTGATACGGAAACCGGTTCCGTATTTTATACAAAAACTGTACTTTGTATTAGAACAACAACTCTACTGAATTCAAGACCAAATACTGAAAAGGGTGAAAAGGTTTGTTTCGAATAGGGTTTTGCATCAAGCTATGTTTTCCCTCTATACTGGTAAAAAACCGTTATGAAACTGTATTGCACCCGGTACCGTAATGGTTGAAGTTTTCATACCTTATTCTTGTTTGGTACAGAAACGGTAAGGATTTTTTTTCTTGCATTGTATCAAACCATACCAAATATTGAATTCTGTATTAGTTGTCACCCTTAATTTGCCATCAATTCATTAGACTCCTTGTTCTGACACAAAATTTTTACAAGAAATTTTATGTGTCACCAGTTACTTGTTAGGAAAAAAATTATATACTTGTTTTGACGAGGGAGATAATTGTGATCTATAAGGATCCACATCATCTCTCGTCTGGGTTTGGGCGGGAGACTGGGCGGCCCGGATGGATGGCCGCCATGTGGCACTCGGAGGGATCCGAGCCCTCCATCTGAGCCGACCCCCCAGTCGGCTCAGCTTGTTGACTGGGCGGTCGGCTCGGATGGAGGACTCGGATCCCTCCGAGTGCCACATGGCGGCCATCCATCCGGGCCGCCCAGTCTCCCGCCCAAACCTAGGCGGGAGACGATTTTTGTTCGATCTATAAGGGTACCTATTGGAAACAAACTTTAAAAAATTTAGGGTATGTTAAACATAAAAAATTTAGGGTATGTTAAACATAAAATTTTCACATATAATTTTACGTCAAAACAAACAAATAAGTCTTAATGATAAAATACCGGCGTACAAACAAGACAAAAGAATTTCCATTCATTTTACCAATGTTTTTATATCCAACAACAGCAGAAAAGGGGAGGAACGGTGAGCAAGAAAGGGTTCTTGCTTCTGTCTGTTACAAGTGTTGACAACATCGTAATGTTAAGCTAGTTTTGGGGAGGAATAGTACTCTAATAATTTATTTTTACTCTCTCATGCATTCATGGTTTTAATTCACGGTATCTAAATAGGTATCGATTATGTCGAACATATATCAATATCAATATGTATCAGCTAGTATGCTGATGTAGCATACTTTTCTTTTTTTTGGTGTCTACTAAGATATCAGCTTGTATCCACTATTTGGTGGCAAAACTGACTCATTAACCCATTATGGTGGATCCAAATCATCTCCTCCCTGAGATTTGGGAGGAGACGCGGCGACTCCAATAGATGGTCGACACTTGGGGGTCAGATGACATTCGACCCCTCCATCCAAGCGGACAAGCTGAGCCGATAAAAGAGTGTCGACTCGAATGAAGGGATCGGATTCATTCGACCCCCAGGTGTCGACCATCCACTAGGGTTGCTGCGTCTCCTCCCAAATCTCAGGGTGGAGACGATTTCCCATTATGGTATGAGAGGACTGGGACGTCACTGCCTTGGGCTACTAATGGGCCCACTGACCTATGGGCCCCCAAGCCCTCACCGATGAGTCATGGCACGCACTTCACCGTAATTGGGGACTATCTTGTGGAAATGTTTAAGACCTATTGGTTGAATATATATAGGAACTGGGACGACAGCGATATATTTTTGAAAGACTGAATCTTTTCATATTTACACAAAACACCCTCGAATGTTCACTAGCAGTTTGACCTCCAAGTTCCATCGTCCAATGTCGCCATTTAAATCCCGTATCATCAAGCAAAAATCTCCACAAATCTCTTTTTTGTAAACCTCAATGGAATCAAAAGCTTCTCCGTTACAAAACCCTAAAACCGATGCTGCGAAAGCGAGGGATTTCTTGAATCATCTCGAAGCTTACCTCGCCAAGAGAGATGGCGTCGATAAGCTCCTCAAGATCTGTCGATACGCTTCCAAGATCATCCTTGTTTCCTCAGTCATCCCTGAAAGTCTCCCTCTGAATCGTCGTCTCAAAAGCTTCGAATCGAGCGTCGGCGTTAGTCGTAAGGCCTTTCGATTGGGTAAGTTCGTTCAGGACTTGAATGCTTTGAGGAACGCCAGTTTCAATTCCAACCAAGAGTTATTCCTTTCCGTCATCGCTTATGGAGGTGAGGGTCTTTATTATTTCATCGAGCAGTTCGTTTGGTTGGCCAAAGCCGGTCTTATCGACAGTAGGCATTCGTCGAGCTTGCAGAAAATTAGCGCTTGGGCGGAATTTACAGGGTATTTTGGTAGTATTGCTTTGAAAATTAGGGATCTGAAGAAGATTGAACAGGAGGAAGCTCGGCTGAAGTCTAGGATCGAGATTGCAACAATGAGGGGTGAAGAGTACAAGAAGGATGCTTTGGAGATGCAGAAATTGGAGCTTAAGAGATTGATGAAGAAGCTCTCGATTGTTCAAGATTTCGCAGATGGATTGATGGCATTTGCTGATATTCGAGATGGTAAAGGGTTGATTTCGAGTCCACTTCTCTTAGCATCTGCAGGGCTTCTTTCAGCTCTCATTAGCACTCATAAGAATTGGTTGTCTTGTTAAACTGTGTCTCAATCCTCCGCTTGAACAGGGTTGGTTATTTGTTCTTCCCATCAACTCAATTATTAGGAGTTGGAAAGGAAGGAAATTTCAACATTGATGGAAGTGAAATGGCAGAGAGAGATTTTTACTGTTTTAGTAAGAGAAAGCAAGAACTGTAGATTGGGTTCTTTTTATTTCATAAATAAAAAAAATTCTCTCCAGAACAGGTTCTGTTTTTCTTGGTTTTTCTCATCTGTGTACCGAGTTCCTGAGCTGCAACTTTGATTGGGTTTTGAACTATAAAATAAATTATACAGGAATAATAAAATCTTATTCTTAACTATGGATCTTGTCATGCATACAGAATTAACAGGGAACAAATCTCTTTTCAGGGTTCTAACAATGGAGAAGAACCAGAGCATTTTATGAAATTTGACAAGATTTTTTCTGAGAGGATCTTCCGTCTTCCATTTTGTGCATGGGGTTTTTAATTTGAACTTCACCTTCACCTTCAAGCATGGTCATGGATATGGTTTCTGTTTGGCCACACATATTCCTACCCCTGATTAAACGTCCAGGGCTCTTAAGCGATTAAGCAACATAAATGCTTGAATCGCACTTATTGCCTTTTTATTTCATCACTTGAAATCAAATTTACAAACCCTATTATTACAGTCCTCACTATTTGTGATAGGAATATGGCTACAAGAAACCACCAATATCCCTAATCCCTTATACCATGAGAGAGGGAATGCTATGAATTAAATGCTAACAATATCACATAAAAGAGTTGATTGTGAAATAAACACCACTGCGCAATGTCCACCCAGAAAATCTTTATACATCAAATTATGACATCAAAGAGCTTTGAAGTGGTGGTAGATTTATCACCCTAATTGGGAGGATTCCTTGGGATTTCCTCAGTTTAAGATCAACCTGAAGCTTGACCAAAGTCATACATTAGCAGTTTGATATTATACATAGCTTCTTATTAGCTAATCCTTGTGAAATCTTTGACAACAGTAGCCAAATTTGGCTCTATAAAGGGGTGGAAAAGGATAGTCTGCAGTATAAGGGAATCTGCATCTGTAGAAGTGGCTTGCATCTGAGGAATCAGGTATATATTACTCCATCCTGTCTTAAAATTGTATGAACATCTTTTAGACAAGTAAATGAGAAATTTTCAGTTACCACCCAAAAAGAATTGATCAAATCATCTACCACCCAAGTTGTTCAAAGAAAATCACCTACCACCCAAGTTAGACAAATTTTTATCAAAAAAATCCAAAAGCATGAATGACAATAATACCCTTATTGTCAAGTTCTCTAACGAGAATACATGAATTTTTTTATTTATTTATTTTTAAGCTTGAGTACCCCTTGAATCAATCTGGACTACTCTGATCTCTGATTGATTTGTTTGGAATTTCGTTTCAATACCCGATTAGAAAAATAAAAATCCCACTCCATTAGTAGTTTTCTTGCGATTTCTATCTCAAAAACTTCGTTGTGGGGACAAAAATTAAAATAAAACGATTTCAAATTTAAGTAGAGGAACTATCAAAGATGAAGGATGCAATTAGGGCCTCCGACCTCTTTCGGTTATGTGATGTGCGAAATCGGCTTACTTATAGTTGCTTATAACTACTGTCTGTATAGCCAAAGACTAACATGGGCGGTTCCTATATATGAGCATTCTTGAGTGCGGGTTGAGGCCCTGAAAGGGTTGGGGCTCGACTGGATGGCATGGGTAGCTATCTTGCCTTCCTCCATACAATACGGCGCGTTTCTCTCTTCTAGGCTAACGTTCTTCCATTTCGATCCCAATATGTTCGAGATTTCTTTGAACTCGGCATCTGGGATCTCTTTCTTTACCTGTATCAACATTCCCAAAGGATAATTTCAAGAGAAATCAAGCAGAAAATTTCTAAATATGTGAATCTATTTTATCCCCGTGTTTACCTCGTTCCACTGGTCTTTGCACCACAGGATATAAGTTGGAGATGGCTTTTTGATGTCTAGACCGGCCTTCTTCTTGCTCTTGACGTTCTTCTCTTGCTCCATTTCTCTCAGAGATTAAACAAGAGGGAAGTTCTACATGAAGTCAAGAGAAACAGAGTAAAGATCAAATCAGAAATCAAGATCAAGAAAAGCTAAAAAAAAGCGATCAACCGGATATACCATGGTGGGTTTGAACTCCTTCAATTTCTGCAGCTTCTTCAGCTCCAACTGCAGCTTCTCTTGCTCTCTGCCCCGGTTTTCAAGTTTTTCCTCTTTTTGATTTAGCATCTCACCTCTGATCTTCAAGAGCTCTTCAGTCTTCTCCTTCTCAATGTGCAACTACGCAAGCTTCCCTTGAATTTCTTGCAACTCCTTCTCAAATGATTGCTTGGATTCCTTGGGTTTCTTGGTTTACTTGCGTGTCCAAGGCTGAGAAAGGTGTTCACTGTTCTCCTTGCCCTCATCATATCCGACTGATGGCAAAGGAGAAGGAGAGGATTGAGAAATCTTTCCGGAACATTTGAGTTTTTTTTCCTTTCTTTTTTTTCCTTTTTTGATAAAATATTGCAGAGAAACAGTGAGGAAGAAGAAAGGGGTTTAAACGTCCATACACAATTTCAACTTTTTTCCCGTCAGTAAATGGACTAATGTTTGTCTAACTTGGGTGGTAGGTGATTTTTTTAAATAACTTGAGTGGTAGGTGATTTGGTCAATTCTTTTTAGGTAGTGACTGAAAATTTCCCTAAGTAAATATATCAAATAGTAGAATTACCACTGCAAGTAACAGTATATAAGACACCAACTCACAACTTCATTATTACCACAATGGAACATTGAATAAGACTTTCTGAGATGATATACAACTTTTTGAACACACTAACTCACAACCAGAACTAAATTTCTTAAATAAACAAAGAGCCACCAAAAATAAGACTGACATAACCCACAACTTTGTTATTACCATGACGAAACATCAATAAGATTTGTTGAGACCATATACAACTTTCTGAACAAACAATGGCAGGAGAACTGACAAAAATGGAAAGAAGGGGATATTGTAGCTAAACAAGGGCATTATGTTCTGAATAGACCTTCCAACAGGTGAAATACTAGAGCCAAACACAATCTGAAAAGAATTTTTTGAATAAACAAGGGACGAGCCAGTAACTGTAGGTGGAATTGACAGGGGTCTGACTAAACATGTTATCAAACATGGGCAAGCCTCTTGACGACTGCTGCCATGTATTTTCCTTGATGCTCTGCAAGTGCAAGTTCTGTCTCAGTAGGCTCCCTTGTGCCATCACCAGCATAAACTCCAGCACCATATGGAGAACCACCCCTAATGGAGTCCATCGTGAACATTCCGGCTCCAAAGGTGTATCCAATGGGAACAAATAGCATTCCATGGTGTGCTAACTGGGTGATTGCTGTCCATCTGCAACAAATACAAAGATAAGACATCTTAAGAAGGGAAGTTAACAAGTAAAGGAACAGATGAAAACTAAAATCCTCCCATTTCCAAGGACAAAACATTGACTGCAACCATGACATATTCGAACTACTATATATATATATATATATGGAAAGTTAATTGAGGAGTAGCCTACACATATTGCAACACAGTCATTTGTTGCATGTGACATGCCCTGACAGAATCATGAGAAGAGTGGATGGTGGTGAAAAAGATTGAGTTTAACCCCTTGTGGTTTAAGGCCAGCATATAGCAGAATGGCAGCACAGATTCACAAAGTCAACACTAGATGGCTCTGATAGAAAAGCATGCTTGAACTCAGAACAAAAAGTAGAAGTTCCATCCTCACTCTTCCCAAGCAGGAATGATCTCAAGATCAGGTGCCCATCTCGCAGCAAAGCTCCAAGAGCTATGCAGCAACAGGGGATTACTCTGCACCAGCCACCAAGTGGCAAACATTTCATCTCACTAACAAATAATGAAACAGCTAGAGTAAGGAGGTCATAGCCAGCAACCTTAGCCTGGACCCAGGAATGGATGATTTTCCTGCCCTTAAGGATTATAATATTATGACAGTGGAATGGAAATTTTCACCTGTCCATCTCCCATAAGAAACACACATCAAACCAACTTCCCCTTCACCCCCCCCCCCAAAAAAAAAAAAAAAAAAAAAAAGAGGAGAAGAAGGAAAGGAACCTGAGGAGCTTTACAGAACTTTATTACTTAATTTGCATCAACTCAGTTTTGACCAGACAGGAAGAGCAGGTCATCTGGTTTTGTAAAGTACAACTATCATATACATTGCAAGATGAAAATTCCTGCCTAAAACTGGTAATAATACAATCTCCAAATTCAAGTCAAAATAGAGACTCACAAATCACAATAGCATCAGAACCTATAATAATTTCCCATCCTTCATTTCCATCTTCAACAATATAGACTACTATGCACTTTTTTTCTTTTAATAATGCAACTACTATGCACTCAATTACTTTCCTAGGAACTAAAAGCAGTAATGACAAATTAATCCAGACAATTATCAGATAATTTAAATTAGTTAAATCCAATAAAGTACCTACTAAACTTTCACAAAGACACATACATAAACAAAATAAATAAATAAAATAAAATAGTTTTTCTCTTTTTATAACTAGCCTAAAGAGCCCTTCTCCTTTTGGATGTGCAATCTCTATCCTGCATTTTTTACTTTTTGTTAAAGCTATAGACCCCATGCATCAAAATAAGCAAGCTTTAATTCAGTACACTCCAATGTTCATGATAAGCTTTTAATATTCTTTCCCCCCCCCCTCCTAAGCTATAGAAGCTCCTTGATTAGCTAGGCTGTCTATTTCATTGCTTCTTATTTCATAATCTAACTTGGCTAGTGATGCAGTCCAAGAAGGCCCAAGGCCCAAGCTCAAGTCGATAATGGGTCAGCCCAACGAACTAGTTGGTATTGGTCCATTAGACCAACCCAAAGACCAAACCATCAACGTGAACACTGTTCACACGGAACTGTTCACGTGAACAGTACCAACAGCATTAGTTATGACTCTTTTGATTAGTTTTCCAATTTTTCGTTTACTTATTTCCATTATTTAGTTTCCTAAAAATTAGGCTAGTTAGTTTAGAAGTCTTAGTTGCTTGGAGACTAAGACTTGCCTAAAATCGATTTTCTTAATTCCAGTTTTAGAAACTTCTTAAGTTATAAAGGAGGTTTAGCTTTTCCAAATTTCGTTCTTTTCTATTTTATTTGTAATGTTTCAAAGCTATAAATAAAGAGAATGCAGGCTGGCTGCAGTAGAGAGAATTTTCCAGAAAAAAAAAAGAGAGTGAAACTCCTATTTTCTGGTTGAGTCTCCAAGGTTGTAAGACTCAACCGAACTCTATTTCCTTTGTTCATTTGCATTCAATACTCCTATTTTGTTCTTTGTTGCTGGTTATATGTGAAACACTCAGCACCAATTAGAGGAAGTAAAAATCAAATCAGCAGCCGACATCCTTTTGAACCTGCCCAGGTTTTGGCGGCACCAGGTACAGCAAGGTTACAAAGCTCATAGCTCCTTCAATTCTTTTCGGATCATTCTCAGATTTTGAAGGGTGTTCATAACTATTATAAAGGCCATTCAACCCAAGTTTCATCAATTTCTGACGGTCGGATTTTCAGATAAGAATTTTTCTATTACTTTTCTCTACAGATTTTTGTGTTGGACTGAATTAAGATCCTATAGCAAAGAGGGCTTGTTAATTTGATATGTTTTAACCCCTTTTGCTATCAGCTAGGCTTGGAACCCATACACAGTATCATTCAGAGCTTCTTTTGAGAATTAGTTGATGATCTGCACTTTCTCATATTTAAGAAGTCCATGGTTGTAGCTCCAGTGACTCCATAATCTCCTTTCTCTATAAGAAATTTAATCAAACATTAAGTTGTCTGTGTTTCTACAAACATCAGAAACTACAGCGCATATTCATTTCAAGGGCCTATTAGCTTCATACACTTTGGTACTGCCATTTACTTTGGTTTTACTGTAGTGGTGCAGCCTTTTTTTATAGCTCGTGCAGAGGACCATCTCAACACCCTCATCTTAGTTACACTGAGTTTATCTAGATGATAATTCTAAATCACCCAACATTCCGCACCATACATCATAGCTAGTCGAATGACTATCCTATAAAATTTTCCTTAAAGATTTAAAGGAATGCTCCGATCACACAATAGTCCAAAGTCCAGATACACCTCTCCACTTCATCCATCCTATTTTATTTCTCTGAGCAACATCATTCTCTATATCACCTTCTTTATTTATGGTTGAGCGTAGATACCTAAAATAATCACTCAAAGTATCTCCCTCTCATTAAGTTTCACCACCTCATTATCTGTCCTAGTGTGACTAAGTTATACACCATGTACTCCATCTTTGTTCTACTTATCTTAAAATATTTTGATTCCAAGGTTGATCCCCATAATCCCAACTTAGAGTTAATCCCTGCTTTTGTTTCATCCACCAAAACAATATCATCAGCAAAAAACATACACAAATGAACCTCGTTTTCTTTTTTCTTTCTTTTTTTTTTTTTTTTTAAAGTGGGTTGGGGGTGAGAGGGATGAATACAAGAAAATTCATCTTGAATGTCTCTAGTTAGATCATCCATGATAAATGCAAACAAATAAGGGATTAAAGCTGATCCTTAATGTAACCCAATTGTAATTGGGAATTCACTACCTTGACCCCCCGGATCTTATACTAGTCACCACATTATAATACATGTCTTTAACAATATCCACATATTTACTTGAAACATTTCTCTTCTCTAGTACTTGCTAGATAACTCTCTAGGGACTCTTTTATGAGCTTTTTCTAGGTCAATAAAGGCCATATGGTGATCCTTCTTACAATCCCTAAATCTTTGCATGAATCTCTTAAGTAAATAGCTCCTATCGTGGATCTTCCTGGCATAAAAGCAAAATGATTCTTCGTAATGATAGTTTCCTGTCTTGTGCGAGAAATGACTAGATAAGAATCAAAGAAGAAAAAAATGTATAAAACAGAGATAAATGGACTCCTTAAAGTTGTACTATCATCCACTCACTTTTCTTGCTTTTCTATCATGCCAAAGTTATTTGCTTACAAGAAGACTCACAAATCACTTTTAATCCAAAAGGTAGGAACTTCTCCACATCAATTCTAAGCTATAATGCAGAAGACAAACTCAACTGGGCAACTTCTAGGAATCTAAGGGGCAGCTATTATCAGCTTAAAACTTAAAACTTGGATTATGTAACAAGTTAAAAATAATAACTCCTGCGATGAAGATTTTGGTCAGTGGGTGGTAGCTATCCAATACAATATGCTTTACAAATGAAGGAATTGGGATGATTGTAATAGTTGGTATTAGAGAAACTTAATCCGGAGCTGGACCTAAAGATTATAGAAGGTCTATGAATGGTTATTGTGCTTTTGTTGGTGGTAAACTATTCATTTGGAGGAGCAAGAAATAAATTATGGTTTTAGCTTTAATGCAAAAGCTGAGTATAGATCCATGGCTCCTATTCAGGAGTTTGGATTTTCAGTTAACAGTCCTATTGATATGTTATGTGAAATTTAAGTTGCTATTTACATTGCTAGTAATCCGGTCTTCACCGGGCGAACCAAGTATATAGAAGTTGATTATCATATTGTTCAAGATGCTATGATGCTGAAGCTTATCTCTACTACTTTCATTAGCTCTGAAAATCAACTTGGCGAGTTGGTGACATGTTTACTAAAGCCTACTTTCGAAATGTTTTTTTTTTCAAAGTTGTTCCAAGCTAGGCATGGGTGATATCTATACTCCATCTTGAGGGAGTTTCTGTAACTATTTCCTATCCAGGGGCCTATGTGTAAATACATAATCCAGGGACTAAGTTGCAATTTCCAGAATTTACATTATATATATATATATATATATATATATATATATATATCTTAGCATGCAATGGGGTATTCTTTTCCAATCAGTTAGCTTTTCTTTCTTAGTCTTCTCCCATTTCTTTTTCTTGAGTAACCCTAGATACTGGTTAATATTTTTGTTTTGATCCTGTTACAAGTTAATTTCCTATTATGTATCAGGTGCTCCTATAGAAAACTGGCAAGATGGTCCATTTCTGCAACTGGTTTGGATCACTATTTCCAGTGTTGAAGAGTAGAATATCGGCCACCTTAATTGATCAATGTCACACCAATAACTGATATCAACCAGCAGCAAGAGAAGTTAGGAAATACCAAGAGGAAAACCAGTGTTACACAATGAACTGAAATGCAATCAACATGAATCAACTTATGATGTTGCAACTGATGAAAGAGCGAGACTCCCAAACCTGCAAGTGGAAGATGGGCGAGAGAGAGAGAGGTTTCATGGATAGGTCAATTAGACCACCATACCTCCTATTAATTGAATATAAGTCATTACATATCAAGAAACCCTAATTCCCTGAAAGTATAAAACTGCTAATAACACCAACAACAACTAACATGAAACAATTAGTGATGTTAATTGCAAAAGTACGGTATAGTTGCAGTGTGAAACCATACATAATAATTAAAAGAGTTTGAAGCTTGATTTCATAGTAGTCTTAACAAACGTGCATTAATGAAATGAAGCATGCTCACCTTGAAGAGAAAAAAAATTCCAACATAAGGAAATAATATAATAATAATGTATTTGGAGACTCACATACCATGACAGGGTCTAATAACGAACTGGTTAGATGATAATATTAGTTGAGATTTTTGTGAAAGATTCCTATGAAAGTTTCATTAACGCCTAATCCATGTTGAGTAGACCTTCTTGTTGTGAGAATTCTTAATTTATAAATTTAGTGAGGGACTTATGTCACCACAAACAGAGACTAAAGCAAGTGTCGGATTAAAGCTGTTCAATAATAACAAAACTCTATGCACTAGTCCAAGATGGTCTTCAGAAGCTTCCCTATTATGTACAAGCCAATGAAGCAGCACATGGCAGCTGGTTCTCCAAAGAATATCCCCTTCTACACCATGCAAAAGAGTAGCAATAAGCCATGAAGGTATGATGTTTCGACAACTTCTTGGTGTGGGTGCTGTAAATGTACATGCGATTTGTTATCTTTCTTTCTTCTTATTTTCTAGAGTTTTCATACTTTCTGTTTATTTTCTGGATTTGAACCCACCAACACCATCTAAACCCTGATTTACCAATTTGGCAATTCCAATCTCAAATACATCACTAAAAAAAACGAATCAACAGAGCAAATCCAGAGTATCCCAATCATTAATCCAATAAATCCCTCCAAACCAAACAACCACCATTAAGAACATTGTTAACGCACTTCATCCCAGTTATCCATCCCCCCAAAGAAAAACAAGTCATTTTTATTCCAATTGACCAACCCATCTCTCCGTCAAGAATTCTCCAAATTTAAAAACCCAAGTTCCATAAACTCTTAATTCAGTAACCCTAACCCAATAGCCTAATATTTATCACTTACTCTTAGAACAGCATCAATTTATCAAAGCATGAGAACTTCATGATAAGGGACATTAGGTTGCTCTAAAGAAAAACAAATAACATATTTTGACCCCTATATTTCTCTTTAACTCCTGAAAACTTGGTTTATTTGTGCCTTTGACATCATAACGAAAAGAAAGAGGAGCTGACATTTTAGTATTTGCTCTAGTAAGATTTCAGATCTGTGATGTCTCGCCGACGCATGCAGCTTAAAACCAAACAATTCAATGATACCAACCGTAGAAAGGACCTCATCCTCCAGCAATAGGAAATTCCCCTCTTTTGCAGTTGGACTATTTAAAAGCTTTGCTATGAAAAGATAATGAATGAGTATTCCATAATGCAATCCAACCAGAAATATGACACATTATAGACGGCCTAAAATTTTTGTTTGACTAATAATATTAACCTCTTGTAACATCAAATCAACAAATCAGGTAATTCCTCACTCAATTATGGAAAGGATCATGAAAATTTGTATTAGAAAAATGAAATCTTGAGAGCAAATTACTTAATGCTGGGCGGAAAGAATTACTGTGCCAATTTCTACATGCAGAAATGGAAAAGAGTTGTAGTGGGCTTACGCAGTGGTTTCCTGGCCTCCACCTTGAGTACCAGTGCTGACGAAGAACCCAGCCGGCTTTCCAGCAAGCTTCTGTTCCTTCCACAACTGCCCCGTGGAATCAAAGAAAGACTTCATCTGGGCAGCCATGCATCCATACCTCGTTGGAAATCCAAACAACACACCATCAGCCGATGACAATTCCGCCGCAGATATCAACGGGATCGAATCATCTTTGGGAGGTGCCTTCATCTTCTCAATGACTTCATCTGACAAAGTCTCAGGAACACGGTACAAAAACCCCTCAAGACCTTCGACCTCATCAATTCCCGTCTTCATCCTCTTCGCCAACCCTTCCACATGGCCGTACATGGAGTAGTAAACGATGTATATCTTCAACTTGGCAGGTGGTTCTGTAACCGTGATTTCTCGCGTGGGAGTAGCATTACTAGTGGGAGCCTTATCATCGACAGCCATCTGAGCATCGGCGGCGATCTTTGATTGTTCGTCGGAAGTAGCCACTGGGATACGCCTTTTACTGGGCACACAGCCGCCTCCTTTCCCCATGGTTGCAGATTTGAGCCGCAAAATCTCAATTCAGTATTAGCAGCCAATCTTTCTTCTGCTTCGAATTATTTATATAATAAAAACTCTGGACCTGTATATATATATAGGTGTTAAACGGTCGGGTAAAATTGAAATTAATTAGGGTTTTTTTTTTTTTTTTGGTAAGAAAATTAATTAAGATTGTCTTTCATATAGTATATATTTATATTTATGAGTTGTTTATGATAAATCATAATAATTATTTAATACAATTAGATATAAGAGAATAATCTTACCCAAAAAAATATAAAAATAATAATAATAATTTATCATGATAAATATCTTTTAATTTGTTTATAAATTTTAGATTATATTAATTTATTTTAAATATAAATAAGTGTCATAAATTATACCAAACAATTTCATATGTAAAAATGTATTATATATTTAATTTTATAATGCATACCAAAGATAACCTAAATTGCTATTAAAATTTATTATTAATAGATTTTAATACCTTATTTTTAATCGGTCTTTAAATGATTTTGTTATGACACCACCTGTGCACTCACACTGATTCCAAAACAATGGCAAGAATTAACGGCATCGAAAATGGGGGTATTATGGGTAATTCGTAAATAAGGGGGTTTGCACTGGTTTAAGGGATTGTCTAGTGTTAATGGGTAATCAAAAGAATTTAGCTCCTCTATAGTGAACATTCAATCTCAATGCAACTCAAAGTGCATCGAGATGTGTCCCGATACATATTGAATGGCAATGACTTATTGAAAATTCTATTTTAAAGGGTGTTACTTGTTATAACAATAGTGGTGAATTTAAAAAATATAATTTTCTATTTTTATTTCCAATAATTATTTTAGGTAAATAGTAAAAGCAGATTATAAGAAACAAGGAAGAGTTTATTGTCTGCTAGCTCCCCCCTACACCCCCACATAGCCCAATGAAATGACATCCATGCCTAACTCACTCAACCCATTAGTTGGAATGCTGGCGTAGGCTACATGCAGCCATATTTGAAAATCACTGTCATGCACTGTGTTTTAATTACACATGTGAAAGAAATGGACTAACTCTCATTAAAATAAAAGTTTATACAATAAAAAGTAAGCTTATAATTTCCTCTTCACTAGTTTTGTTATAACAAAAAAATTTCCTACTTTAAATAATCGAATGTTATTTTTAATTTGGTAAAATGTTTGATATAGAGTCGTGTACATCCACGATTGTATTTTTAGTCATTAAACAAGACAAAAAAGAGAAAATGTAATTTCAAAACTATTCTCACCTACCGAATGAATAATCTCAAGATCGTGACAGCACAGTCTACGTACGAAAATTAATTAAAACATATAATAAATTGGTCAATTTTCAGATAAACTTTTAACAATTCTTATCCACATGACCAAGTAAAACATGAACATAGACATGGAAAATGCCTCATAGAATATATATTTAAAATCACTCCACGTCTTAATGATGTCATGTAAATATTCACATACAAAATTTATCACAAAGGTTTCCTTGATTGCCTAAATATCTCTATCAAGTGGGAAATCTACCACGTGGCATCTTGTCAAGCCTTCCTAAAAATCTATGGGCATGTAATTCATGTCATCATAAATTTGCATTTAATAATTATTAAAGTATTATTATACATGCATGAATATACACCAGCTGTATGTCAATGCCAAAGGGAATATGTAATTGAATTTTTTTTTTGCTAGTATATTAAAAAGGAAAGAAAAAATAAATACAAAGCACCTAATAAGATGTTGAAGAGAATATGTAATTGAATTATACTTAAACTTTGACATGTAATTAACCTAACCATGTTCTATCAAAATGATCAACAAAATAGATGGCATTGTATCGTTTAAAAATAATTAAAATATTGATTTCCCTATAAATTTTCCTAATTATTTAGCAGGAGTTATTTTTCCATATGGTTTATCTATAAGGCATTTTTGTATGTTTCAAATATCTATTTGCATGGTATTTCATGGGGTTCAAATTTTGGATAGATCTGGATTGGTTGGTATATGTCTGATCTAGCTACAAAGGCACTTTTTTATAATAGATCCCATCCCATGACATATGACATGGATTAATGATTATTTTTATTAAAAAAATCAAATACAAACAACAAAGTCTTATCATAACTAAATATAGTCGCTAAATGGATTATTGTCCTCCAATCAGTTCTATTCGATATCATACTTGAAACAAGACCTAAGTTATGTATGTCTTTCCTCACCACCTCCCTTATTAGGTCTACTCCTAGTTTTTTTAGAGCATTCAATCTAAATCAAATCACTCATTTGTACTGTAGCGTCTAACAGCCTCTATGGAACATAGCCATACTATCTCAAACAACTTTATCGTAACTTTATCATAGCTTATCATGTATGAGTGTCCTCTCTGTGAATTTTTGGTTAGATAAGAACCGTTTGAGAGTGAAACCACCCTTTGTGGCCATAAAGATGAGACCTTTGTCAGCCATTAATGCCAAACCAAGCCTATGATAGCAATGTTGTCCGGGTTTTATAAGAAACTTGGACAACAGTCATAGGACAGGTTAAATACCCTAAAAAGGAACCCTGGTATCAAGGCAAGCGCAAGACACCCATCAAGGTTTCCATTGGATGGGAAAGCACTTAGGAACCAAGGAAAAGAATCTCATAACCCACAGAGAAGATGACTTTCGGTTTGGACTAAAGATTTGGTCTAGACAGATGGTTTGGTAGGACACCTGGACACAAAACCCACATGTCCGGACCATCCTAGTGGGGTTTTGCCTCTATAGAAGTTCCGGTGGGAAGCTTCCAGACAAAAGGTCCGGACACTACTTCTGGACCCTTACAGAAGGGTCCCTGTCTAGAGGATGGCCTCAGCAACCTTTAGGACAGAAGGGCCAAATACAAGTGTCCCACCGGACACTTGCTTCCGGACTATCACAGAATGGTTCTTGTAAATGAGATTTCCCTCGGGAGCCATCTAGTAGGATGTTTGGACACAAGTCATAGTCTCCCACCGGATGACTTGTTACCAGACAATCCCAGAGAGTTCCTGTTAGATTATTTCCTCTTTAAAAGGATCTAGACTGAGGTGCGGAAGCAAGTATCCTTCTAGAGGACTTGCTACCGGGCCTCCCCATACTTCCTTGAATTGACTTAGAACCCTAACCTAGGATTTAAGACCTAACCTTACTTGCCTAAGGGATGTGTCCTAGCAGGGTAAGGGTGCCTTAGGCGATGTAATTACACAATAGTTGGAGCTCAAAATCAGCCAAGCTTACTAATATTAAATTAATTAATGTGCATAGGGAAATCTAAGAGAGTGTTGCAAGGAAAGCCTCCATTATTAAGAGAGGACAAATAGTTGCTCACCAATAGGTGAGTGGATAGATTTGATATAATTTTTGTTTTTAATCTTTGCATGTCTATGTTGTATTGTTTATTACGAGTGATAACTGTTAGACTTTCATATGATTAGGGTTTCAACCAAACCCATTCCAATCCATATATGAACTCTAGAATACAATGAAGATGTGATAAACATTAACAAATAATAAAGACATACCTGTTTATGAAGAGGTTATTTCCCTATGCTCATAGACATTCCAAGCTTTGATTCTAATCCTTCGGTCATAGCCTTCCACAGCTTCTAGAGGATATCCCAATGTCTCTTGCTAATGGGTGGAGAAAAACTTTTTATTAAGAAAAAATTTCATCTACCACCAAGAAACTATGTCGAAATCCATCTACCTCCACAGGTTTTCAGATTCATCATCTACCATCCAAACTTTTGACACCGTTAATCAAAGAGAACCCACCTGTTAGTAGAGTCTCGTTAGTCGATGATGTCATCACTCATTGAAAATTATTGGGAAAATAATGTCCTTCTTGTAATGTTGAAAGACTATTTTACCCTTATGTTTTTTTATTTTTTATTTTTTTAATCTCAGAATCATGGAATTCATGCAACTTTAATGGAATTCCTGCAAATATCCTATCCGATCGGAATCCCCTTCTCATCGAAATCTTCTTTTTCTCTTCATACTTCTTTTATCTGTTACTCTCCTTCGAGCCGAACTCAGTCTACACCTTGTTTTGTCCGCCTCCCTTCTCTTCTATTCTATTTCTTCACATCTTCACAGCTTTTTGCGGAGAAGAGCCGCCCTTTCTTTTCTTCTTCTGCTATTTCATCAGTCACGGACTCTCTCTTCCCCTATTTCTTCTCCGTATTCTTCTCTCAATCCCTATTTCCTATATTTCCTCTCTTCTCACTTGATCTCACTCTCATTTCATCTCAATCGGGTAAGAGAAAAAATATTTTGGTTCTCCCTCTTCCCCTATTTTTTTTCTCCCTATTCTTCTCTCAATCCCTATTTCCTCCCTTTCTTCTATTCTCACTCAATCTCACTCCCATTTCATCTCAATCGGATAAGGGGAAAGAAAAAAAAAAAACCTCAACCCTCTCGTTTCTCCCTCTTCCCTTATTTCTTCTCCCGTAAATTTTCTCTCAATCCCTGTTTCCTCTCTTTTCTCTCTTCTTACTCGATCTCACTCCCATTTCATCTCAACGGATAAGAGAAAGAAAGAAGAAAAAAAAACTTAAACCTCTCATTCTCCCTCTTTCTGTCGATTCTTTCTCTCTCAAAATGGTTTCGTTCACTTTTTAAGTTTTGTTCATTTTCATTGGCAGCATGTGCTTATGCTAGTCGGATGGCAACTGTGGTTGCCGAACTTGTGCTAGTTCAAGTCGCATGGCCTGTAGTAGCTGTGGAGTTGAAATCAAAAACTAATTTGGATTGTCATTGTTATAAAGTTCAATTAGTAATTTTCTCATTTTAATGTATTACAGTTTTAAAGAGAAATGATAGAAACGTCTAATCACATTTTAAGTCTGTTCAGTCAGTTAAGTGGGGGATATTAATGTTTCTGGAAATCTATGGGTGGTAAATGGATTTCGACATAGTTTCTGGGTGGTAGATGAAATTTTTTCCCTTATGAACTATGGTTGTGGAGACTATAACCCAGTATTTAAAGAATACTATCATAACCCTAATATTATTCCCATAATAGAATTAGGATTACCAAAATCTATCTCATACCATGTGATGAAGCAGACCGAACCGGTCTTACCGTGTTAATTGGACTCCCACTAATTAATTGATTAAGTAATTAATTAAGTCCACATAATTCTAACAATAACTTGTTATCAAATAACTGTAACATTTGTCAATGCATTGCATTATATCTTTATATAATTGTTTGCAAATATGATGTTTGGTTAGCGTAGTGTGGTAACACGTGTAACAAGGGACTAGTAGCATGGTTGCCATGTGGGAATTATTTTTGCATATGTTAGTACCCTAACAGGGTGACGACATCTTAGAGGGGAAACGAAGTCGGGATCTTTGTTGGGGTACATCCTTACTTGTAAAATGGATGACCCTTTAGAATTGGTTAGTGGAACTATATCCATGTGATTGTGACCCTTGTTGAGGAGGAGGGGAACCTTGATGTATGCGTTGTTATGACACATGCTTGGTTAAGCCCTGTCCCTAGATGGAGCCTACTCGTCGTGTAAGACCCACACGTCACGAACCCGGTCTAACCTTACGTTCTTGTGTCGTGATCGATCTTCCTATCATAATCGGCTCAAGTGAATCAATTGTATGAAGAAACCACAAGATGAGGTAAGCCACAAGTCAAATTTAGTTGTTGTGGTTGACTGTTTAAGTTTGTGTGGAAGCAACAGTCAAAAATTAAAAACCAGTAAATTTTAGACGTATGGTGGCAGTTTTGAGGGCTACGGTCGCACCTATGGTCGACCGAATTAAGACCATATAACCTATGGTCGCATGTTTTGGTTGTATGGTCAACGGTTTATGCGACCGTATGATCGACCATATGTACCCAGAACCGACTCCGTGTTTAGGAAACTTTCATAATTTGAGGAAGATTCTTTCCTAATTGAAAGAGGACTCTATATGGGGGTTTTCCTCTATATAAGGGACGTTCCTTAGTCTCTCTCACTCTTTTAGAATTAAAATTGAAACTTTAAACTTAAGAGAGAAAGAGAGAGGAAAAAGATAAGGAGAAGGAGATTTAGAGAAGAAGGCTGAGAGAATGAGTTCTACAAACTATCTGCAACAAGTAAGGTATGAACCTTGTCTTTGTAGCCTTAGAACACTAAGAGTAAGAGTTATAATGTAAAATTGAGATACCAAACCCAAAGTAAGGATTCAACTGTGGATTTTCTGAGTAGATCTCAAACAGGGATCCTGGAGAATGGGTTAGAGTATTAATGTAGTAAACTAAGAATATTGACCTTAAAATGATCATTAGGGAGGACCCCATTGATGATCCAAGAGGAAGAATCCGTATTGGAAGTAAGAAATTATATTAAACTTATATGGTCGCAACTATGGTCGACCATGGGATGAGAAAAGAGTCGACCACAACCATTCGGGAAGAATTCAGGAAACATATGGTCGCAGGTACGGTCGCATGTAATGCAACCATATGATATCAACCGTACGTCCTACGGTGGCATATATTGCGACCATAGGATCGACCATAGGATTACAACATGTATATTTTGAGACTAAACAAGGTTTTCGACTACTATAACTTGATAAACTTGAACCCTAACTTAAATACATTAATTGTTTAGGTTCCTAATGGATTCAAAGTGACTTCCGCAGCTTGGGAGAGGAATAAACATCGATCAAAGGTGAGGGAACAAGACCTAAACTAATTGGATAATAACAAACTGTTTTATTTTATTTTGTCCAATGCAATGAATGCTTCTATGCTTGTATGCTTGTAATGTGTATCACACATGTCATCCAATATTATTGTTATTTATGCTCATGCATATTTATCATTATCTATTTATAACATGATGATGATGATGATTTTAGGAATAGGCATGTGATTGTGTGTGTGGTTAGTGTGCTTGATGCGAGTGGAGCATCAGGGGGAGGACGTGGCATAGTGGTCTCTGACCTGGTCACCAGACTCTAACACTATCTCTACTCAAGTCTTGCCCACTGACATCGTCGTATCGCTTAGCAGAACTATTACGTCGTAGGGCATCAGGGGAGGTGGTCTCTGACCGTTGGTCTCTGACTCTGTCGGGGGGGCTTAGCTCTATCTCTATGGGCATAGTGAGGGATGCTGGGGTGAGACCTTGGATATACTGGATGGCATTAGGATTGGTTAGTTGCGAGACCAGTTTGCAAGCCCTCGCCAATAGAGGCTTACGTATTGGTATGGGTAGGGCATCAAGGGAAGTGTTGGCGGTGTTTGATCCAGACACTTCAACTCTATCTTTATTCCATGGTCGGTGCATGTGGGACAACAATGGTGTTTGATCCATTGGACGGATTCACATACTCGTGTATAGAGGTGCGTTGGCCGCCAATCCTTTCTATAGCATATTGCAAACTTAAAAACCAGACCAAAGATATGAATTGAATGCATGCATATATTTGTTGCATTATTTTGTTTTCTTACTTAGCTCAAGTTGGAGTGCTGACTCTCGCGCGTGCAATTCTTTTTAGTTTTTAATGTTGCAGGTGTTACTGTCGAAGATTATATCGATGTGCCAACGTATGGACAAGTGGCGGCTATGGATATGCAAACTGTGGAGGACGAGCAAGACTTGCTAAGCGAGTGTTTCCATCGTGGTTACGCTTAGTGTTTAACTTTCGTATTTTGAACCATTGGTTCTTATGACGGTTCATCACACCATTGGTTAGTCCAGAATTGAGGTGTGACACATCGGGAAGTGTTTAATGCTAGGATATAATTGGGTTGGCATCAGCTTTCCTCGTGTATGAGAGTTTATGTCCTCTCTGGTGTGGTGATTCTCTACCTTAGCGCATTGCAACTCATTCACTAGATCTATATATTTATTCATCATGCATATTGCTTGCTTGTGTGTTCTGCTTACTCACTGGGCTAGTGTAACCCCCCCTCCACACACACACATGTATATATTTTTCAGATGGTGTTGTAGGTTTCATAGTTGATGATTTCATGGATTCACCTACGATGCCCGGTACTCTCGCCTTTGAGGCTATGAATCTAGTTAAGGA
The DNA here is from genome assembly GCA_028583415.1 of Protea cynaroides. Lineage (NCBI taxonomy): Eukaryota > Viridiplantae > Streptophyta > Magnoliopsida > Proteales > Proteaceae > Protea > Protea cynaroides. The sequence goes on from CM053272.1 coordinate 45,388,237, forward strand.
GAACTGTGGTGCTACCGTCGAATGTAACTCATGCGTCTTTGGTGCATGAGTAATGTTTCCCTTCTTATATATATTTTCGTACTTTAGTGGACATGTTTGTCCAGTACACTGGATTTATATGTGAATGTTATTTGGGATTTACCATAATTATGTTTTGAGTTTTAAAAGACAATCGGTTACCTTATTAAATTATCACTTAGTGCTTCAACGGTTCAACCTACTTTATGTTCTCATACAAGTCTGTGATTCCCAGGTTGACACTAAGAGGGGGGGGGGGTGAATCAGTGACTCATAAAATACTTCCTAGATTTTTTGTAAGGCATCCCTATCAATATTTTAACTACTGCCTTGAGTTGACTGAGACTATCTGTTGGAAACCTTTCAACACATGCACACATTCACAATCGTGTAACACACTTTGCTACACAACCACAAACAACAATATCATGTGGTTTGGCCTACCCAGTGTGTACACCCATCCTGTAGACAATGCACTTCATATACCTTTACAAGGCAATCACATAACACACAGATATAACGTGGTTCACCAACACGATGTGTAATGGCTAGTCTACGGGGCAATACCCTAACCAGGATTTTGTATTATATCCAATACACTTTTTTAATACTATGGTTGCACTTACAACCCAGGTGTTATAACACCGACTACATTATCAACTGCAACTAAGTCTTAGGCTACAACCCTCATTTCTGTCGAGTCCTTAACTTGATAGGTTACGATGAATATTAAATTGATTGATTACAAACCCTTCCCATACATCATAAACACAACAAAATAGGGTTTGTGCGGGTGATTATCTTCCCAACGTGATCACAACGTGTGTAGAGCTCACCAAGTAAGCTTCCCAATCTCTCCAATAGTGGTGGCCGGTGGGTGAGTCTTTTCAACATATGTGGGAGTTTGTCACTCTCTCAACACTTTTCACACAATCCCAAAAACACAAAATACTAACAACTTACAAATAATTGCTCACACTACCTCTCTCATACTTTAGATAGCCATTAACATCAAAGAGAGATAGGTGGAGATAGGTTTTCACACATAATGAGGCTCAAAGCCCTATTTCTTTACAAACCCACAGAAAAACCTCTCCAAAACTTCTCACACTTCATTCCAATTGATAGATCTTCGAAAATGGAGGAGATGGAAACTTGAATCACTCCGATCCGATATCGGATGGCTAAGATATGGCCGATCAAAGATTGTCCATCCAGATTAGATCAAAGGGAATCATTGGACTTGATTTGGTGCACCGCGATGCACATTAGCGCCGCCACCACTGACGTACTGTACGGTCAAATCTCGATTGGCAAACATAGGGATCTTGTTTAAATGCCGTCGGATTCATCAGATAAATGCGAGAAAATGCCTGGACCGTTTGGTCTTTGTAATCGCGTCAGGTGGAGCTCGGTGCAGATTATGGCCGTTAGATTGGGATCCTGGATGCCGCTACACAGTGTGCGCACTACATCATATCATAGAGCCAACATCATGTAATGCGATCCACAATAATATATTAGTGCCAACACCATGTAATGCGATCCACAATAATATATTATGTTCGGCCAATGAGGGTGCGTGCGAAAGCATCTTGACGGAACAATTGATGAACACCGAATCCCCCTTTTTCTCGATCGTCGGATTGGCATCTTCTATACATGGCTCTTCGTTGACTGACGATTTCGAATCCTTTCCTTTTTTCATTGACCAAAATATCCCTGATAATCTTCTTAAAGACCTCTGCGACCGGTCTTTCATTAAACACTCGACTGTGATGCGTTTTTCACCAAGAGCAAATGCATTAGGTCGAACAGGTGATGCGTATGAGGTTCAGGCCTTGCGAGGGCTTGCGAAGCGTTCATGGTGCTAGCCTTGTGGGCCTGCGAGGGTGCGGGCTGGGTTGCTGCTGCCCTGCAGGTTTGTGGCATGGCATGGCTGCTGGGCAGGGCGCCTGGCTGCCATGCTGGCCTGGCCACCACATGTGGGATCCACCACCTGGATTTTTTCTCCTCTTTCTCTCTCTTCTTTCTCTATCATCTTTCTCTCTCTTCTTTCTCTGCCTTCTTTCTGGTCTTCACACATAGAGCCTGCTGATATTCTATCTCCTCCATATCACTCTGCCAACTGTCAAGAGGTTGCCAACAATGACAACACACACAAAACTGTTTAAGAATTGCTCAACTTGGTCAAGGTTCCAACAAAGTCTTTTGCTATTTTTTATTATACTCTGATTGTATGTGTTTGCATTTAATTATTCGGATAAATGGAATAAATCAAGTGGAAGAATGCCAGCAAGCCTAAAATTATCACAAGGCAAGCTAGAACATGAAAAATTAGCGTAAGGACATTAAACAAAAAAAATTCAATGGGAGCCATAGGCAAAATGGGAGATTCTGGGTTTTAGTGGCGTAAAAGCTTGGCATTATACTCAACACAACGTAAGACATCATAAAAAAAAAAACAAATGTGAAAAAATAATAGTGTTGGGGGGAAATATCCGCTTGAAGCCGATCACAGAAGGTAACCACGTGACATACATCTCAATCACAGGAAATGACCACGTGGCGGTCATCCAGGATGCTGAAAAGAAAGATATTATGGTAAATCTTAAAAGATGTCTAAGTTCGATCCCTCCCTGATTTGACACAGATTGGACGTAATGAATAGACAGGGGTAGCTGAGTCATTAATGGATCGCCATTAATGGCCATAAATACCGACAACAACCATTAATGCTAAATACACTGATTTGACCCGTCGATTCAAAAGATCTCGATTCAAATCGACGGAAAGGTGAAATATTACTTGAAAAAAGAACCATGATAGGGACAATGTTGGGGAACCCCGAAGAACCTGACCCACTAAGGGGTCGAAAAGTAATCCTAAAGGGTCGAAAGGTGGCTAACATGATGTAATGATCTGTTCCAGGGGGTTGAAAGATGGCTGACATGATGTAAGGATCTGTTTCAGGGGGTCGAAAGGTGGCTAACATGATGTAATAGTCTGTTCTAGGGGGTCGAAAGTCTACTGGCCTACTGTACTCTACGTAGTCAAACTCCAAACGGTGGCTGTCAGGGACCAGCTGGCCTAAAAAGAAAAGGTTCATAATTTGTGGAGTATATATATATGTAGTATGGGAAGGGCAAAACAATGAATGAAAAAGTATTCAAGAACAAAAAAGTTTCGTCTCTCTTGGTGTATCTTCTTCTTTCTGTCTTCTCTACCACCATTCTATCTAGTGTCTGTGACTAATACCTGATCTTGGAGTCATTGGGAATGTATTCAACTAATCACACCTCAGGAATCCTCTCTTTAAGGAGCTCTTGAATCTTGTTGGGAGTTACATACTGTCTGTTTTCTCTTTACAGATTCCATCGACAACAAATAGTGCTGTTCTCATAGAACTAGGGATATAAACGGATCAAATTCGAGTAGGATACATTACTATCCAAATCCGAATTCATTTACCAACTACCCTATTATATTCCAAGCCGAAATCTGACGGATGTATAAAAATCAAATTCGAATCCGAGTTTGAAATTTAATCGAACATCCGGTTAAAATCCGATTTGAATATGGAAAACAAAATTAGAATACAAATTGCATGAAAATTGAGAGAAAATCATAGTTTAAAACAAATATATAGCCTACCCTAATAAAATAAGAAACGAAATCTTAAACGGCTATATAAATATTAAAATTATATGCATCTTAACACTCTAAACCTAAGGTTATATGCATCTTAACACTAGGCGAAACAGAACGGATATAATCATGACCGTTTGGCTGTTATTCGAATCCACATCCGAATCATTCGAATTTGAATCTGCATCCGAATCATTCGAATTCGAATCCCCAGAGCAGATACAAATCCAAATAAAATCTAAATATTCAATTATCCATTTACATCCTTAGGTAGAACGCTCTGATTAATGAATCAACGGATCCAACCGATTGGATACCGATTGCTTGAATCATGATTCGTGACCCGAGCGACTCAAATAGCACACCAGTTGCAGTTTGTAGTTTTTCTGTGGCGGTGGAGAATTTTACCAGCGTGGGTGGCGGTGCACAACCGTAGCCAAAACCGCACCTATGGCATCTTACAGAATGGGTTCCACTCGTCATTGGATGTCTAGCGAGATCTAGGATCCCTGTCGTGCATTGATTTTCAGTACGGTCCTCTAGCATTCCTCAATGACTTTAAATTTTTAAAATGACCAATCAATGCCGGTCTAATCTGGCAACCCCCGCCTACCAATGAAGAGACACTAATGCGCATTACTATTAAAGTACGGTCTTGTTGATCAGAGAAAAAGATTCTATTTTAACGATATCCAATTCCTATCAGGAAAACAAATCAACATCATGAGAAAAGATTCCGATCCAAGGTCTTACACCAGAGAAGAACAATCATACGGTCCTTCTTCGTACCTTCACGACTCTCCTTACCAAGTCGACTTCCTAAGGATCCACGCAATAAGACTTTGGATCCGTCGCATCTCTCGTCTCTCCTGTGAGCTGTTTGATTCCTCTGCTTGCGAGCTTGTGAAGCTTCTCTATCCTCTCAGTCGATGGCATCCAAATGGAAGGATTAAGCTCAGAAGTCAGAACTGAGGATTCAACAATGGAGTCGGAGCTAAAAGAATTTGGTTCCAGTAATCATCATCAAGTGCTTGAACCAGCCGATGAGTCTCGCGGTGAGGACTCGGGTAAGGACGAGCGACCTTTACTGAAATCGGATTCCAACTTGACATCTTCCCCTCTTTCTACTGAGAATCTTCAGGAACTCGATAAGAAATTTGCCGCTTTCGTGAGAAGAGATGTTTACGGGATCATGGGGAGAGGGGAACTGCCTTTGTTGGAGAAATTTCTGCTCGGATTAGCACTTGTCACGCTCGTTCCAATACGTGTAGTTTGCGGGATGACTATACTGATATTCTATTACTTTATTTGCCGGCTATGTACGCTTTTCTCTGTCCTGAATCGAGATGAAGGAGAGGAAAATTTTGCTCACTTGAGTGGGTGGAGAAGGCTTGTCATCGTTCAGGCTGGGAAGTTTCTCGCTAGGGCAATGCTCTTTACGCTTGGTTTTTATTGGATTAGCGAGTCTAGTCTAAATGCTGGCGAGGTAAAAACTGGATAAATTCTGAGATTATATCAATTGGCTTGAGCAGTTACAATTTCAGAGTACATGCTGTGTATCTCTTATTGATTAACTAGGAAAGCTACAACGACCTATTAAGACGAACAATAATGATTTTAGAATGCTCTAAATTGATTTATACTGGGATTTTAGAAAGCACTAGAGACTTCCATTTCAGAATTGATATGCTTAATTACAAACCTGTTCATCTCAATCCCGACACACTCCTTGCAAGATCATCAGCGGTAGAGTTAGCTGATCCTGATCTCTTCTGAAATGAAATGTTCAATCTAGGAGCTAGAAAGTGATAAGTCCAAATAAAATGCTACAGTCTCCTCTCCATGGCCCCTCTTAATAGCTTGAAAGGTTAAAACTCTCTTGCAAGTGCTTGGGATTTCCCTCGATAATCAAATTTCTATATACACAGAGAAGACCAGGATCTGAGCCCTCGGAGGAGGGAGAGAATATTTTCTCTCCTGAAACTTTAGCATGGACAAAAATAGTTTTGATCTTTTTATCCCACTTCCTGAAGAGTAAGTGGTTAGGCGTATCATTTTTAGTAACACCTGCCTGAAGAATGCAATAAAGCACACTAGTTTAATCAGCAGTTTGTTGATCAATGTTGGTTGGCAACTTCTGCTTAAAAAGTTTTTCATTTTTTTATTACTAAATAAACTAGGTGGACAGACCTTGTCATGCCGTGATGTGGCTTTAGATTGCTTGTATTTTTTGGTTCTGTTTTCATGAATGTTCCTTCTGCTATAATTACCTCAATGACACCTTTGGGTGTGTGCGTTATCATGTATGTGATGCACATTTTGCAAAATGCAATTGAAAGAAAAAGCTATGTAGACATACTAGGTCATTCGATTCCATTGATTGCTGAAAATGAAGGTATAGTTTAGAAGACCTCTGTCTGTTTCTGAAAATGTTCCGTGTGACATCTCCACTTGGAAGAAATATATTTTAATTATTTTGGTAAATCTATTTTATTTCGTGGTCTTCTATCATGATATGCTTTTGGGATTTTTAATGACTTCACATTGTTGACATTCTTGTGACAAGAGTTTCTCTATTTGTCTAACCACCACTTTTTTTTTTTTTTTTTTTCCTTCTTTCTAATTGGTCAGAATGACTGCAATGAAGAGTCTGAAGAACCTAAAAGACCTGGGGCAATCATTTCAAACCACATATCTTATTTGGATATTTTATATCATATGTCTTCTTCCTTTCCGAGCTTCGTTGCTAAGGTGGGTCCAACTGAGTCTACTATGATTTTTCCATTTCTTTTTCCTTATTAAATCTTTTGGCCTGGCTTTTAACCTTTTGGGCTTCAATGTGGTTGAATCTGAATTTTATCCGATTCAGATATGGATTTGAAAGGAGATCTGATGGGCTTTCACAAACCTAGAATGTAAATGTGCATATTTGGCCAAAATAACAGTATAAATGCATGCATCTAGACAGACATATATAATAATACAGACTTTAATATCTGTTCTATTCCCTAAGATTGTGCTTCTTAGTGAAGTTTGCTTATCTTAATTGAATTGAGTTTGAATTTTGGCCAACTATGCACACTTACATTCATTTATGTATTTATGCTTATGTACTTGTGCACAGTATCTTAATTTATCCATTTAGTAACTGATCAGGATTGTATATCCAGATCTGGTTCAATTGACCTAGATCAGTGGTCTATTTGTATTTGTAAATATTTTCCGTAAAACAAATGCTGTTTTCGGTAAAATTTCGTCTTGTGTTTCCTATGGACATGGATATTAATTGTACACTTTTAAGTAAATCAATTATATCCTTATCATTTACCTCAAAGAGAAAAAAAAAAATTTGATATCCTTATCCTTTTCCAGAAAATGGCTCATAAAATTTTGTAGTTTAGGTTATTTACCATGTTTCAAGGTAATCATTATCAGAATAATTTCATGTTTTCCCCTTCTTCATAAAATTGGGAGTTACCCAATCTTATGTATAGCAGAAATACTTTCAATATTTTACTGAAAACTAATGGAGCCCAAGTATCAAGTCCCTGCTTCAGCTTTAAAGACCAAATCAGGACTCTGATCCTGATTTGACCCTATGATAGGCTGTTTTGATTATGTAAGAAGTAAGATTATGGTTGGATTTGCTTAATTTCTCTGTTCTTGATACTGACACGTTTCTGTTCTATTTTTTGTCATTCTTATCTTGGATTTCATTGCCAAAGAGATCAGTGGCTAAACTTCCGTTTGTTGGTCTCATAAGGTTTGTTGACAGCACTTGTTTCCTGGATTATTATTTTGTGGACAATGATTGTGGCATGACCTTAGTTTTCTAATTTCTATGTTAATTTCATCGTAAAGGATTTATTTTTCTAGCTTTTTCACTTGATGCATTTTGTTCAGTATCTCGTTACTATCACCTGACGGGTTTCTATTGCTTTTGTCCAACAGCAAATGCCTTGGTTGTGTCTATGTCCAGCGGGAATCAAAATCATCTGACTTTAAGGGTGTTTCAGGTGCATTAATCTTTAAAAAGTACTTTTCTTTAGGTGTATCATAATTTATTGGGCCAATATGTGCGGATCTTAGACTCTCCTGTCTCTGTATTTGCAGGTGTTGTGACAGAAAGAGTTAAGGAAGCGCATCAGAACAAATTTGCTCCAATGATGCTGCTTTTTCCAGGTTGCCATTATTTGATTTTATTAATTGCATGAACATAGCTTCATGATTCCGCTAATGCATTTTGTCACACTACATGTCTGTGAGATTACAACTGAATTCGGTGAAGCTTTATACCAACTAAATGGGGTCGGCTACATGAATCCTATTTCTATGTAGGCTAACCTAGGGTCTCTAGTTTAACCTACTCTGACACAACAAATCAACACAAGGATTAAAGAAATAACTAACTAATGTATAGGGACTGTTGTGGGCAGCAACTCACATGACATGCTTACGAGATTAGTATTATGATAACTACAAGTAAATAATAGTATAAAGCCAAGTAACATGATCAACTAAGCAATTATTAATTAGGTTTCTTGTCATGTTCATAATAAACCATAGGTTAAGAAGTACTAATGTGCAAAAGATTTCAAAACTCCTAAAACTAACAAGATTAAATGCCTAATGATTAGATAAACCCATGAACATGTAAAAAACAACAACTTTCCAATAATTAAAGATACGAAACCCTAACCATAACAGTGCTAAAAACGATGGCTCAGCTGTAAACAAGCTTCACATAATGCTGCCTATGCTAATAAATATTAAATATGACAAGATTATGGTAGAATTTATGTGGAATGGAGTTACAGCTCAGCATGATGTACTAGAACAAAAATAAGTAACCCAACAGCTGGTTGTCACTATGATACGCTTAACAGAAGGGGTAATATAAGAAGAATAATTAAAACAGCTATGGGTTTGGGTGCTGCCAGTGTACAGCAGGGTATTCTTGGGTTAATTCTTAATAACCAGAAAATAAAATACAACACAAAAGAGAAGAGGACAAGGGGTACTGCCGAGAGCAGTGCAAACAGTGATAAGGGAATTCTGTAACAAGACAGAGAGAGGGATAGGAAGATAAGAGAGAAAGAAGGGGGAAGTGATCTGTGGACAGATCAGCAAGGGGGGAGGAGAAACATACCTGTCTTCAGTAGAGAGAGAGAAAGCCGAGAGAGAGATAGGGGATTGGGGTGTTTTAGACTTGCACAAAGAGAAGAGAGAGAGACGAGAAAGAGAGAGCATGATAGCCTTTTTTCTTTATTTTTTGCATTCAATAATCATTATCTAAATTTCATTAATTAAAAAAGAGTCTTTATAAGGCTTACAATCCTAATTACAGTATAACTCTAAAGACTAATAAAAACAAACCAAATCATAAACCAATTAAACAACTAAAAGGAGCCCACATCTGGGACCCACAACTCTAACAAACTAAAGAGCTAGAGCCCACGTTTAATGTATGTGGGGTCCACCATAAAAGAAATAAAATAAATAAAACATAAAAGATCCCACGCCTTCAACAATAAAATAAAAGATCCCACGCATCCAACAATAAAATAAAATAAAAAATAAATAGAATCTTTAAATCTACTAGGAATCCTAGATGTCCTCATCAATCCTATTTCGCCATTCACCTCTATCTAAGGTCCTATTAGTTCCCTACTGCATGTCCATTAGATTCGTTAACCCAAATGTGTGAATCTGCATTGTCATAGCCTTCTATCAATATGGCCACCAAGTTTCATGTAATTTCATGATGTGTGTTGATTTTGGTGTAAGGGATGTATGCTTAGAAATTCAGAGTTTTAAATTCACTTCAATATCTTAACAGTCTAACTTAGCACATTGAATGGTCAATCAGAGTTGTAGGAAGGGTCAAGATCTCATGTACTTCACAATTTGTAGTTAATGAATTTTTGTTGCTGATAATGGAGTGAGGAAGAAAAAGATAAGCAATTCACAGCCTAGTTTTTATATAATTGTTTGATTAAATGGGATGAAGTTGGAATAGAATTTCTGAAGTGATTCTTACCTCTTCAAAAAAGAAAAATTTTTTTGGAATGAAGTTGAAGTTTCAGTATTATGGTCATAATTCAAATTGCTTGATCTGGAACTATGCAAATGAAGGCTTGTGATGAGGAAATTCTGAAAGAGTAACGTTGTGATAACCAGAGCCTTGAAAATTTCTATGTTGGACCATAGTTATCAAGGCGAAAAGGTGATCCAAGGCGTTCGAGGCCATCTTAGGTGCCTAGGCGCCAACGACCAAGGCTTTCCCTTGTATTTTTTTATTTCTAAAATATTAATGCTATATTAATGTTTATATATATGCAGTATGTTACATTTTAAACTAAGCAATCCAACTGAATTGCAAGTAAGAAATTAAGAATTCAACTGATTAAACTCATAAATTAAGAATCCAAGTATGCAACACAACTACACAAGGTTCAGAAATTAAACTAATAAATTCAGATTTGCACAGTAAAAACATTAAGAAATAAGAATTCAACTGATTTGCACAGTAAGAACTAAGAACTAAGGCTTAGTTTGGATCCATTTTTATTTCTGTTTATATTTCAATTTTTTGCTTTTTTAGGTGTTTGGCATCATTTATGGGTGGTATATATGAAAAACAAAAATGAAAATAGGGCCAAAAATCAAAAAGAGGTTTTGACCTCTTTTTGATTTTTGGTCAAAAATAAAAAATAGTTTTGTGCATCCTTTAATGAGCACATGGGTATAAGGAGTTCCACCGATTAAAAAATGGGAATAAAAAGGTTATAACCCTTTCTAACTTTCTTCTATCGTCTGAATCGCGAAAGGAAGGAGTCCGCCAGAAAAGTCTCATTCTCTGTTGCTTTATCTTCTCCATTTTGGTGTTTGTGTAAAACCTAATGGATTATGAGATTTTCAGCATTATTCTACAAAACAAGGTATGTTTATTGTGTGGTGAAGTGGAATCTAATATTGCAAAGTCTTTGTATCTTTACTTCTCTGTCTCTCTCTCTCTCTCTGAATGCCTCTCGTAATGAGCCATTTCAGCTGCGGTTTTCCGAGATCCCCTGGTTTGGGAAGTGTGAGAAGTGCCACGGTCTACTTTCTTTATTTCTGCAGCAGGCCGGTGATTGATGCTTTTTGTCTCATATCTATTCTTTAGAGAGTGTATTTCAAGCACCATTTGAACTTTCTTCGCCAAATCCCATGGATATCTATTGACCATGCTTCGATTCCTTGAATATTAATTTCTTGGTAAAATGCAGAAGACATAATTTCACTGCTGTGTATGTGTATATTGACGAATATCCCCATTGAGACATTTACCATAGGATTTATGCATCCCATTTCTACCTTCAAAAGACATACTGATTTTAGCCCTTTTCTTCCCTTTTTGGGATAGATAAGTACTGATTTTTACTTTCCTACCACTGTGGCAGCTTATGAGGTCATTCAGATGATAACAGTTTTCAAGAGTATGCTTGCATATAAAATTTAATTTCCTATTATAATCGTATGCAAATGAAACTATGACAAGGTTTACATCCCCAATTCAAAAAATGATCATAAGGTCCATGTTGTTTGGGTCCATTTTTATGGTATGCATAGATGGATCCATTTGTTAAAATTATAAAAATTATTCTGCATATAGACATACTAAATCGACTTCTCATTCTATAACCTAATTTTGATTGTAGCTAGCAAATAAATTTTTATTTTTGACCAAAAATGATTTTTGATAAATTAGGTAAAAAAACAGAAATAAAAATGGATCCAAACTAAGCCTAAGAATTCTACTGATTTGAAGTTGCAAAGAAGTAATAGTAGAGAAAAAGGAGGGGGGAAAAAAGGTCGCGGTAAAACGTAGCAGAGAAGGGGAGGAGAAAGAGAAGGAAAAAAAAAGGTTGTGGTAAACCGTAGCAAAGAAGGGGAGGAGAAATATAAGAAGAAGAAGAAGAAGAAGAGGAAGAAGAAGCAGGACCAAAAGAAAAAAAAAATTTTAAGTTGGAAAGAAGCTTGCAGAGAAGAAGAAGGAGAAAAAGAAAAAAAAGAGGTTGCGATAAAACATAGCAGAGAAGAAGAAGAAGAAGAAGAAGAAGATGGAGGAGAAGAAGAAGAATCGAATCAATCGACAATCGACATTCGAAAAAAAAAAAAGAAAAGAAAAAGCAGTTGGCGTTGCAGAGAAAGAAGGAAGAAAAAAAAGTTGCAGACTTGCAACAGAGAAGAAGAAGAAGAAGAAGAAGAAGAAGAAGATTGAGGAGAAGAAGAATCGAGTAAATCGAAAAAAAAAACAGTTGGCGTTGCAGAGAACGAAGAAAAAAAGTTGCGACTTGTAGCAGAGAAGAAGAAGAAGAAGATGGAAGAGAAGAAGAGGAATTGAGTCAATTGACATTCAAAAAACAGAAGAAGAAGCAATTGGCATTGTAGAGAGAGAAGAAAAAAAAAAGTTGCGGACTTGCAGCAGAGAAGAAAAAAAAGAAGAAGAAGAAGAAGAAGAATCGAGTCAATCGACATTTGAAAAAAAAAAACCCAGTTGGCGTTGCAGAGAAGAAGAAAAAACCCAAAAAAAAAAAAGATCGACGAAGTAAGGAGGAAGAAGAAGAATAAGTGAACAACATTAGACTACAAAAATAAATCTACATACTAAGTTACTACATACTTGAATAACTGAATGGGAAGCCAACCGCCGGAAGAGGAAGAGGTCCAGAGGAACTTGCAGATTGCAGTCCTAATCACAAATCGGTAGTCTGGTTTGAGCTTTCAGTCTTTGTGACGGGGAAGAGCCGTGCATTAATTTGGAATATTTAAGAGCTTCTCCCTGACATCCACCCAAAGGGGTACCATAACAGCCACCCCTGCCGGCTGACTGATTGCAGGGAGCCCTATTATTATCAATGATACAAGTTGGATCCTAGATGTAGAAATAGAAGAAGGTAAGCCCCCTTCTCCATCAAAAGCAATGAGATTGTCGCGGATACAACACATTAAAAAAAATGAATTATCCAAATTTGCCTGATGTAGAGGCAATCAAGAAAGCTGCATAAGTGAATATATACCCTACAGAAAAATGGGCTAACCCAACCAATTTTGCTTGCACAATGGAAAGAGCCACTGGTTTATCTCTCCATCGAAGTCATATTATAGTCCTTTATTTTGCATTTTTATTATATTATATTATTATTATAATTAGAATATATATATATATATATATATATATATATATATATATATATATATATATATATATATATATATAATATAATAAAATTAATTATTATATTAGTTGAGCTCTCAGAGGTAAAGCCGGCCTCCCTTATGGACACAGTAAATGCACGCACAACTCAAACTTTTTTTTCAAACGAAATGCTCTTTGGCCTTCATATGCGTTATAAACGATGATTCCATGTATTTGTGTACAATCCATATATTTGTGTACAATACCAATCTAAATGTTAGTTTTAGAATCTAATTAAAAAATACAAATAATAAATATAATAATATATTAAAAAAATTTCATGCACCTCCCCTGAGGTTTACCCTTAATTCGACAACCCCCATTTTCGGAAATGTAATGCCGAATGCCGATGGTTCTTGACGGAGGTGCTAACGATGTTCAATAGTTGCTTTCTTTTAAAGGGCCGATTTTGGACTCCAGTGTGCTTCTGAACTAGCAGTAGAATTAGAATCCTTGCTGCTCCACCAAAGTTACTTGTAAGTTGTAACTTGTAAGGACTTGAGAGTTTCGATTCTGGATCTGAATTCTCTTCCCTTGAACCATGTGTGCAGTTTATGTGGAGATAATTGACTTCAGAGACTCGCTGGCTCACTGTTTCGTTACAAGATATTTCGTTGCATAAAATGCGGTGGTGTCTGTAGGAAGGGAGAGTGCGTTTGAGTTCCTTTATGAGATAACCAAGTCCTTGGCTCTTTGCTGAGCTTAAGTATTTCTCTATTGGGGAAACAAAATGTTCGGGGAATAGGGATATTTCGGTATCTAATTGCTGGAATTTGAAATAGGGATATTTCGGTATCTAATTGCTGGAATTTGAAATAACTCAATCTCTCATCCAACAATTCCTCAGGGGAAGTCTGTCTTTTGGCGACTGCTAAGCTTTGAAGCACCTCAACTGCCGGGAATAAAGGCATCCCAATCTCAGACTGGTTTATAGTATAAGGGTAAAAAATTCTTTTCATTTTTTCGTAAAAAAAACTTAACAACGTGTGGTCGATAATGGGGGATGGTTGAATTGCAGGTAAACATAAACCTTAAGAGAGGTATGTGAAAATTTTCATTTAATTAATGATTTATATACACATCTGCAACAAGACGACTGCCAAGCCTTCAAGGAGTCCAAGGCGCCCAAGGCGACGCCCAGAATATCTAGACAGGTGCCTTTGGAACATCCACAATGCACCTACCCGCCTAGCACTGGGTGACAATCAGAAATCTAGGTGCTAGTTAGATGCTTTGGGTGCCACGTAGGTAAGATGCTTTATTAATAATTTTTTTATTTTATATGTTAAATAAGTTTCAATTCGTGGGTAGTAGTGGGGTCCACTATTTTGGTAAGTTAATTTTTGAATTTTGAATTTCAAAAGTGGAGGCTCATTGTATATTTTGAACCTGGATCATATATTGGCCTTTGGGGGGGGGGGGAATAATATCAGTAAGGAATGCAGATCCACCTGCCTGCTGGTCATTATAATTTTTGGTACCTAATAGAAGGAAGAGAATCAATCAATATAAGATATTAAAAACAAAAGAAGGCAAGAATGAGAGATAAATCATGATAAGACATTAAAAATAAAATAAAGCAAGAGGGAGGGAATCAAACTACACCAAGGAGAGAGAGAAAGAAAGAAGAGAGAGAGAGAGAGAGAGAGAGAGAGAGAGAGAAACCGTGGGGAAGAAGAAGAAGAAGAAGAAGAAGGAAAAGAAGAAAAGGGAAGGAGAAGAAGCTCTTCAGATTTGATTCAGGTAAGACTTTAAATATTTTGGATGTTCAGATTAGATTATACTCTCAGATCTAGGTCCACTTTTCGTCTCAGTTTCGTACCAGTCCAGAAACCTTTTCTTACCAGATTCATAAATCCTGTTTCCTGTCAGATTTAGTCCATCAGCTTCATATAAAAGCAGATTTAATATATACATATTTTACAGTTTTACATCAGATTCAATATATGTATATCTTATAGTATTAAAATCAGATTTAATATATGCATATGTTACAGTTTTAATATCAGATTTTTATATGCATATACATGACAGTGTTATATCAGATTTAATATATGCATATGTTATAGTTTTAATATTAGATTTTTATATACTTAAATGTTACAGTGTTATATCAGATTTTTATATGCATTTATGTTACAGATTTACATCAGATTTTTATATGCATATATGTTACATTTTGACATCAGATTTTTATGTTACAGTTTTAGATCCGATTTTTATATGCATATATGTTACAGTTTTATGTCAGATTTAAATAGGCATATATGTTACAGTTTATATCAGATTTTTATATGCATATATGTTGCAGTCTTATATATATATATATATATATATATATATATAGTTTTAGACCAGATTTTTATATGCTTATATGCAGCAGTTTTATAGAGGATTTTAATATGTATATATGTTGCAGTTTTATAGTGGATTTTAATATGTATGTTTGTTGCAGTTTTATACAGATTTTTATGTAGACTTCATAACAATTTATATACAGGATTTATACACAGATTTTATACTTTCTGTTCTACTGATTTCTATGCAAAATTTTTTATATACAGACTTTTATATGTAGTCTAGACTTGAAAATGTCAGTTTCTGGTTTGTGAATTTGTAAGTATATATGTCAGACCAGATTGTTACTTCAGATTACATAAGGGTGTCCCAGTGCACGAGGCTCCTGCTACTGCAGGGTTTGGGGAAGGGAAAAATGTACGCAACCTTACCCCCGCAATGTGGGGAGGCTGTTTCCTTGTTTCGAACCCATGACCACCAGGGTGCAATATGACAACCTTACCGTTACACCAGGCTCACCCTCTCTCTCTCTCTATATATATATATATATATATATATATATATATATATATATACACGAATACCGATCAGTATTATGTATCAGACTTTATATCAGTTCTATGTCAATTTTACTTACTAGATTCAAAGCAGATTCGAGTGCTAGTCCTTCATCAGTTCATCTCAGATTCATGGGCAGATTTAACACAAAGTTTGAGGGGTTTAGAAGTGAAGTTTAGAGGAAGATAAGTTATTGTTTGGGTAGTCAATACATGCTAAGTGACATTAAGTTTATAATACTTGTCTCTTGTTGTTGCTGATTATTGGAGCATCGATCGATTCGTGTATGAGAAAGAAGTAAGTGGGATGTTGCAAACGTGCATCACTAGGCTGACACTGACAATTCCTATATAACATGTGGATGGATGCTTTCCTGATAATCATTGTTCATATGATTTACTGCTTACAAGAGTGTGATGAAAGGAATTTTGTTTTCTTTTCGTCTCATCTATTTTCCCATATAAGAATTGTATGTTTGAGTTGTAAATTGTCATATAATAATGAGAAATGTTGAGAATGTGGAGTAAGGGTAATTAGCTACATTGTGTTTGGTAGAGAGTAGTGGACTATGGGGGTGGGGGTGCCACCTAAGCCACAATCCGTTATGCCACAGATGAATGAGAATGGGGTCATGAACGGATGACCAAAAAATGATAATGGGGTCATGGATGGATGATCGAGGTTCCTAGGTCATTAACGGATGGTCGAGAACATGTTTTGGCTGTGGTAAACTCTCTAGAGTCTCTACTAGGACAATGGTAGCTAGTTATTCATGGTTGTTGGCCAAAGTGGAAATGAATGAGAATGTGTTAAAGTGAATGGAAAGGAATGAGATGTGTTCAAGTGAATGAAAGAAAAGAGTTTTCCTTGTTTTGGTTATTCGAAGTGTTTGTGTTCATCATCTTTCTATACTCCTGTTATATTCTCTCTTATTGGGCTAGTGAGTTCACCCCCCTTGCAACCTTGATCCCAAGAAAATATCTCAGCTTACCTAGGTCTTTGATCTCGAATTCTGTCCCTTAGTAAGTCTATGAACTGGATATTTCGGCAACATCACTTCCAATAATAACAATTTCATCGATATAGACAATCGAAACAGTAATATGTCCACCTCTTCTTGATAAACAAAGTATGGTCAGTATTAGTTTGTTTATAATCAATCAATATCATTGCTAGATGGAAACGGTCTAACCATGCCCGTGGAGACTATTTTAGGCCATACAAGGCTCGTTTCAACCTACAAACCTTGCCATGAGTCTTTGGGGAAGCAAGGAGGAATGTCCATATATACCTCATCTTCGAGTTCCCCATGGAGAAAAACATTTTTTACATCTACTGGTTAAAGATCCCATCCTTGGTTAACTGCACATGAAATAATAACTTTGATAGTATTCATCTTGGCTACTGGAGCAAAAGTTTCCTGATAGTGGATCCCGTATGTCTGTGTGAATCCTCTAGCAATCAGCCTTTCTTATATCTGTCTACAGAGCCATCAGCCTTTTGTTTGACAACAAAGACCCATTTACAACCTACGAGTTTCTTTCTTGGAGGAAGAGAAACTAAATCCCACATGTCATTCTTCCCAAGAGCACTCATCTCTTCATTCATTTCCTCTTTCCACCGTGGATTTTCCAATGCATCCTACCAGGTGTCAGGAGTGGAGAGAAATGATAGCGGAGAGAAATGATAATGAAGAAACAAAAGCCCGAAAAGAGGGAGATAGAGACTCATATGCAACAACATTAGAAATGAGATGTTGTGTACGTGTTCTAATGCTCTTACAAATAGCAATAGGTAAGTCAAGACTAGGATCACTAGGAGGAAGAGATTCACTTGGAGCAAGATCTGGATTTGGTAGGGAAGACGGTTAGCTAGGTGCAGTGGTGGTGGTATCTGACATAGTCTTACGGCGAACAAAAACTTTAAGAGGTAGCTGCTTTTGTGTTTACTCCCCCTGATCTGGCTGTTCCACTTGAACAGAAATTGATTCTTGCTCCATACCGGTGACGCCATCCTCAATAATAACAGGAACAGGATCAGGATCAGCATCATCCTCAATAGGTGTCTCCATTGGAATGAAGACCAGCACATTTTCAATACTGCCCCGAGGAATCTCCCCCGGAAGAGGGTCCGGGTAGTAGGCCTCAGACTCATGAAAAACAACATCCATAGTGAACAGCAGCCACCGTGTTGGAGGGTGATAGCACTTGTAACCCTTTTGAGTGGCAACGGAGCAGGCGGGCATCAAGCTTGCCATGCACATGATGGTTCCGAGCCCAAACCATACATCCAAAAACACGATGGGGCACCACAAAGGAAGAGGAACGAACTCATGAGCACATCAAGAAAATAGTAATAGGCCAAGGCTCGAGAAGGCATATCGTTGATAAGGTAAGCCATGGCAAGGACACCATCCCCCAAAACTGAGGAGGAACTGACGTAGTAAATATGAAAGAACGAGCTACCTCCAATTGATGCTGATTTTTACATTCTGCCATGCCATACTGAGCAGGAGTATTAACGTTGCTCGTCTGATGAATGATCCCGTATGTGGACAAGCATATTGGATGGAGCCATCGACATACTCTTGCCATTATTGGTCCAAAGTATTTTCACCTTGGCATTAAATTGGGTCTGAATCATCCGACAGAACAACTGAAAACAATTGAACACATTACTCTTGTGACACATCAGGTATATCCAAGTAGTGCGACTAAAACAGTCAATAAAGGAGACAAACTATCGATGACCAGATCTAGACACACAATGAGCAGGGCCCAGACATTAGAATGCATTAAACCAAAAGGAACATAACTTCTATTATCTGAAATGGGATAAACAACCCTAATTTGCTTGGCAAAGATGCAAGCATCACAAAAGGAATTATTGGGATTACATTTCTTCACAAAGTAGGAAATAAAGTTGATAAAACACCAAGAAGAGGGTGACCCAATCTCCCATGCCACCGATTTAACTCTAATAAGGCCAATGCAGACGAATCAAGGAGAGAATCCTGAGCAGTCAAAGTTGATGGAGAACTATCGAGCAAGTAAAGACCACCAACCACTTTACCACTGCCGATCGTACAACCCGAATCCAAGTCTTAAAAGACACAATGGTCAGGAAAGAAGGTTACTTTACAATGCAAATCCCTAGTAAGACTACTAATTGAAAGGAGATTAGTAGAAAACTTAGGGATGTGTAAAATAAAGGAAAGAGATAGAAGAGGAAAACATTGGATAAACCCCCCTTGCTAGAAATAGTGGAAGGGAACTACCAACAACTCTTACTTTATTATGACTGGACAAAGGAAAATACTTCAAAATTGAGTGGAAGACCTAGTCATATGGTCAGTGGCACCTTAGTCAATGATCAAAGGAACGGAGGCGACCGAGGCACAATGGCAACCAAAAGAAATACCAGAAGGAGCAGGGGAGGAATCAAAAGGCACTAGCAGAGTCATGGAGAAGCGGCAAACAGTGTTGGTGAAGAGGAGTCAAGCCTGGACATTAGACGATGTAGAGTCAAAACTCCTCATGAGAGAGAGAAGGATCATTGGAAATGTCATCAGAGGCAGTGTGATGAGCAGTGGTAGATGATAAATGACCTTGTCTACGACCATGAGTATCTGAAGGACGGCCATGTCGTTTCCATCACTTGTATTTATTGTGTCATTCCTTCTCACAATGATCACACTTTACAGGAGCTCTATCAGAAGCAGGACGATCACTAGTACATGAGTAAGGCCACCACGAGATGAGGAACTTGAGCCTGAATATAGAGCTAAGTGTTCCTGTGTCACAGGGAGGACCATAACATTATGATGACTATCCTCAGAGGATACAGAGCATATGCCTGCTCGAGAGTGGGAGTTGGATCACAATTTAGGACATGAGCCCGAATCTGGTCAAACTCAACATTGAGGCCAACAAGAAAATCGTAGACTTGTAGGCTATCCTCCCATTTCTTTGAATGCAATGACATTTGTATCTCAAGTAGCAGTAAATGATCTATAAAAATCCAACTTTTGCCACATACCTTAGAGAGTGGAATAGTGTTGGGACTTGGGAGACAGAGAGCTCCTTCTGCTTGGTCTCATAAATCCGCTTCCGAAGTTCGTGGCATTGGGCAGCATTCCCCACCTGAGAGTAGGTGTCTTTGGCAATCTTCCAAATCTTAGCAGCCGTGTCAAGAAGAAGATATCCCCTGGAAATAGAGGGATCCATAAAATTGATGGGGTAAGACATGACAAGGTAATTGATGTTACACATTTGTCTTGAGAAGTGCCAACAGTGGAAGGCTGAGTGGTATCCCCTATAATGTAGTCAGAGAAATCACGAGAATCAATAACAAGATAACACGAACAAGATCAAATAAGATAATTGCTCCTATCCAACTTGATGGGGGCAAACAGGGAACAAAGGAAAGGTGCGTGCATGGACTTCTTGTCTAGTAGAGGGCCAGAGGCTGATGAGATCTTAGACATAGTGCAGTCAACGTCGGATCACAAGGAAAAACATCTACAACATGTAAAGAAATAACCGGAAGATTCAACTCCACATGAGAACTCCCGGATATGTCAAAGAATCACGAATCAATCGTGATTTAGATCAGCATTGGTCGATAGGCCCTTCGTAGGAGACAAAAATTCACCACCAATGGTAATGCTGACGTGGAATCAAAATGAAAGCAGAGCCACTAGGAGAGAGAGAGAGGTGTGGCGGTGGCGCTAAAATCGAGAGAGGAGAGGTGGAGGTGTTGGAGAACTTATCGCATTAGGGTTGAGATCCCATTGTGGGCCCCAGCTTTGATACCATGTTGAAATAATAATGAGAGTAATTGACTAGTCTAGAATGACAGAGGCCTCACTTTATTTATATAGTAATATGGATTACATGAAAGGAAAGTAAGTGAAGAACGAGTCAGCACCCTTATCCCTACATACAACAAACTTAGACATAAACCCATATTACAATACTGATTAAGTTCAATTGCTGTTCGTTGAAATGTTCATGTTATTGTTAATTTTTTCATAGTTAATGCCTCGCCTAGGATCGAAGGTGCTTCACAATGGGGAAGGCATAAGTTTGTCTAATTTCTTACAACTGGGCCGTCGCTTTGGTCACCAAGGCATCACCTTGGCTAGTTTTACTTATGTATAGCTGTATGCCTTTAAGGTGCACTTTGTTGCAGCTTAACATATATTTTAAGGGGGTTGAAAATTGAAAAACAGTAGAATTAATGGGTAAAAATTGGAAAAAAAAAAATATATATATAATTAAGCCCAAAAATTATGGTGATTGTAATTATGGATACTTCCTTGATCGTTATTGCTTGTTTTGATGAATGTTGACTGATCACTGATTGATTGGCGAATGTTTCATGTCTCCTCTTTGGTTTATACTTTATTTACTTCTAAGCAGACTATAACTGAACAATAAGAACTAATGTAACCTGAAAGGTCCTAAGCTAGACCCTACTTTATGCATGCCTAAACCAATAAGGCCTCATCTAGGAGACCACCTTGGCATCAAGGTTCCTGGGTGGCTCACCTTGGCACCATGACATCTATGATTTTTTTTTTTTTTTCAAAATGACTGTCTATCTTGCCTTCCCTCTGATCATCTACCCTCAAAAGCCTGCTTTACTAATTTTTTTTTTTTTGGGGGTGGGTGGTTGGGGTGGGGAGGCTTGGTTCTGTACTCCCATTCTGGTTTGTCCTATTCAGATATTCATGATCAAGAGGTACTGGATTCTCTTTTGGATAGGCCTTGAATGGAGAAGGAAGGCTAACTTATCATTTATGAAAACCCAAAAGGAGACCAGAGTCAATCGGAAGGGAGAGTTACCTAACCCGGAAACCGATACATGAGTAAACTCAGACGAGCATTGACGGTTGAATAAGAGCTTAAGAAGTATTGATGAACGACACACAACTACCCTTACCATGAACCTATCCTGGGAAGTAAGGAAGGTTTCACTTTTGAGGACCTATATGCCATGTGTAATGATGATGCATGCTGCTTTGTTAAGTCATATTCTACTTGGCCAAAACTGAATTCACCCACCAATCTGGCTCTATGACTGAAATGGATAGTCCCATTTCCAATAGCCCTGTCAAATTGACTAGATCCTACCTCCAAGCAATTCGCACTGTCCTCTGAAGTCTAATCTGTGGTTAACCTTGAATCCTGTTTGAATCACTTGTAGAGCATTAGTTTCCATCGATTGTACTTGGCCATGGGTGAGCATCTTTGTTGAAGGTTGTTCATCATCACTTTCTGCTTTTTATTTTTTTCTCCCTTCTCCCAATTGGTTAAGGCCTGTCAGTTGTGCTGACTTAATTCATAGTCCAAATTTAGAAACTTGCATCTGCTTTCATTTTCCAAGTAGGTTGCATTGATTTTTTTAGTAGATGAATTTTTATTAGTAAAAATAGAATAATGCAAATCGTATTTGCTTAAAATCCTGCTCATGAAGGCTTTGGGGGGAGAAACTCTTAAGGCTGTACACAAGATCACTGAGATTCTGTTAATTAAATGTCCCCATCTGTAGGCAAATCTGAAAATGTCTTGCCTGAAATCATCTACCCCAAGGAATTCTTAACACCCTTCCTTAGAACTGATCTTCTCAATTCCCATAGATTTCTGTTTAATTTTTTATGAGCACCAACCAGTATCCATATGTGCTCGTATCCAGGTGGAGTTTTTGATGCAAAGATGGGGCCTCCATTTTTTATATGCTCAAATATGCTTCAAGAAATCATCCATAAATATAAATTTCCTTGAAACGGAAAGGTGATGTAGGGCCTTTCTTAAACTCTCTTTGGAAACTCCCACAATCACATATGGATAAAGGAAGAGTTTTAGACCATAATTCCATAACTTCTCTAATTGTGATGTACGCTTTATCATTGTTCATACTTTCCTCATTTTGTCTTTTATTGATTGCAGAGGGCACAACTACAAATGGAGACTTCCTCCTTCCATTTAAGACAGGAGCATTCTTGTCGAAATCCCCTGTGCTTCCAGTGATCCTAAGATATCCTTACAAGAGATTTAGTCCATCCTGGGATACCATATCTGGGGTGAGTAGCCGTCTAGCTATTCATACTTAATTACTTTAACAATATTCATTGATGAATGTTGATTTAACGTATGTACGTTAGTAATGTAATAAATTATTTCCATTGGTTGAAGCTATAAATGATTTTCATGATACTGGGCACTGCATTGTGAATTTTAATGTTCAAATATTTTTTTAAGGAAACACTGATTTATTGCTTGAGTTGAGATGAGTACGTTTTACTATGCTATCAATGTGTCCATTAAGTGCAGACAATGGTGGAAGAAGGTAGGAGTTGACTAAACACCTAGCGTGGTAAACTGTTCAGATTAAAAGCCTAGCCATCTGATTCTAACCATTGAATTTAGACATGTAAAGCTAAGCCAGTCATACAAGATAAAACCCCAAAACCCCAAATATCCCTAAATAATCGAAATACCTGACCTCTCCATTTTCTTGTATTATTGCCATGTTTCCCAATAAGTATTGTTAGTACTGACGCATTAGCTCAAGATGTGCTAAAATATGTTAAATATGCATGTTTTCATGCTTGGATATTTTATGCGCTCTGATCCCTAAAAAGTGAAACTTACCACAAAGATGAAATCTGCATTCAAGTGCGGGTTCTCTAGCGTATGTAGAGGGTACCTCTACACCAATGTCCTAAGTTATGATTGGATAATACTGGAATTTATAGACAGGTAGACCTGAATGTCTTCCTCTCACATGTCAAGATTTGACCGAAATGGTGTTTGCCAATTGGCAAAATAAAGCATTGAAAAATTCAAAACTATTGTAGAGAGAGGGTGCAAGGATACATGGGAGGGTATATGATTGAATGTGAGATATAAAATTTGATGTGAGGCCAATTTACACCATTTCCTAGATATCTATATGGTTGAAATTTTCATATCACCTTCCAACCTGGTGTAGTGAATATTTAAATTCTTTTAAGGGGGAAATAAATACCAAAATTGGGAAAAATTTTCTTTCTTGTGCTGTTCATACATTGTAATGGCATATTGTTAATATATTATCTCATGATATGTAATTGACACCTATGGGAATGGTATTCTCAACTGTATCCTTTCAGTACCAATGTGTGCCCTATGGTGTTATATGCAAAGAATCAAGTATTGTGTATTGGTACAGTATCGGTCAGCTGAAATTAAGAGACGTATCGTATCGTATCGTGGATACGGTAGATACGCACGGATATGGGGCAAGATACGCACAAAAATGATTAAGGAACATACAAAACACATTTTGAAAGCATAAAAACACTATAATTAGCAACATTGAGAAAGAAAATGTTTCTTACATCATAGATACACATGATTATGGGGCAGGATACGTACAAAAATGATTAAAGATCATACAAAACACCTTTTTAAAGCATAAAAACACAATAAATCTATAATTAACAACATTAAGAAGGAAAGTGTTTCTTACATGTATATTACTCAGCTAATACCATGTCGAGTGACGGCCCGGATTGAACTGACTCATATTGGGGAGGAAGAAGTGCAACCAATATTATTTGGAATGTATCTCTTATCCATGAACAGTAGGTAAACCAATCCATATGTTGATTATAGAAAGTAGTAAACTGGTAGTAGAAACGTGCATACTCTTTTAAAGTGGACATTCTCGTTTTTGGGACCCATGATGTCTCAATTTGACTTCCATGTGACGTACTACTAGCGGCGATGTTCACCATTCTTGCTCCATTGCTTGGATCTGAACTCATGCTCATTGACTCCATTTCATGTGTAATCATATTAGTGTCATCATCATGGAGCTGCTACCTACCCTTCCCCTTCCCCTTCCCCTTCCCCTTCATCATGGGGTTGTAACTCCTTTGTTGTAAGCGACCACCATGATCATCGTCTTGAGTTGTATGAGTATATTCTGCCTCCTCTATAAAGTGCACCGGATCATATGATTGCATACCACCACCAGTACCACCAGCATCATTTCCACCACTGACCCACCACCACCACCATCATCATCATCATCATCATCACCACTCTCCTCAGAAATAGTGTCTCCATATTGAGCACCTGACCTCTTCCTTCTAGCATCACCATCAGAGGGGGACGAAGTACTCTCACTTTGGATTTGGGCTTGTGTTTGTGATGGTGGTTGTGTTTCGTCCTCTTCGTTTAGTTGACGAATGATGTCATCCACTAAAGGATCATGTCTAGTAGATTGTCTATCCTTAGCAATCTCATCCATCACAAATGCTTTATCGGTGTCTTTTACCCATGCTCTAACTGGGTCATCCTCATCAAGTGCATGGGTCATGTCAAGTGGGTCAATGTAGGCTTCTGTCTCATTTGGCCGCTCCAACTCCATAAATTTTTTCATCAATCTCATGTTGTAGTGCACGTAGACTAGCTCCTGAAGTTTTTAATGGCTGAGGTGGTTACGTGGTTTAGTATGTATAAGCCCAAAAGTGCTCCAGTTCCTTTCACAACCACTTAAGGAGGCCGTTTGGGACAAAATCCGGATTGCAATCTTCCTCAAGTGTGGAGCACTTGTGCCATAGTTAAGCCACCAATCAGCTGTACAAAGAACAATATTTCTAATTAGCCACTAATTAGTTAAGTAAGACACCAATCAGTTAAGACAAAAATAATATGTTCGTTGTCTAACTTACCTGGAACCATCTTGAATGTAGTAGCCTTAGCAACCCGATCACCAAATTCTCCCCGACATTCACGAAAAATTTTAATCTACAGTAGTTAAATAACTTTATCCAATCATTAAGGGTTTGTGCAATTAACATTTATGGAAAACAAGAGTGGCTTTTGTTACCTATTCTGTGGCCAACAAGGCATTACTTGTATCTGACTCCATTCTATTGATAACTTTTCTAACAGCTTCTATATATTTCAAGTCATACGTCAATCCAGAGTTTAAATATTGTTGATCCGGGTTAAGTAATATGCTACACATCCAAATGTAAGATACATTAGAAATTTATAATTCAAATCCTAACCGATAAATATAAAAAGCAATAGTCTAAGACTAATGGAAACCAAAGTACGTGCCATATGAATGTCTTGTAAACATTCCTTCCCATCGGTTCTCTATAATCTTCAAATATTCTTTCTTGGATGATGGGTTCCATTCATTTAACTTATACCTTATCGTCCTTATTGCATCGACCAACAGTCCCATTGTTCGCTCCTTATCACCATCAACCAACTTAAGTAGAACAAATAGGGGCTTCATAATCTGAGTTATTTCATCAACCTTCTTCCAAAATTTTGTTGACATAAGGACCTCAGTCCTTATCTTGGTTGCATGATATGTACTCGACAACCATTCTCTACTAGTTACCATTTGGAGTAAACCTGCCATTTGCTGCCCAAGGCTGTCCAAGACAATGTAGTTGGTTGCAAACCTTGTTGCTCCAAGCATTATCAAGTCCCCTTGTGTGTGCTTCCTCATTAAATCCAACACTCAACTGAGATTGTAAATAAAATTTGTCACCGTTCTTGCTTGACCAACCACCTTAGCCACCTTGGGCAACTCTTCAATATCTTTAAACATTAAGTCAACACAGTGTGCAGCACAAGGTGTCCAAAATAAGTGTTGCCTCTTCAGCATAAGGGTTAGTCCAGCTTTTTTGTAATTAGCAGCATTATCTGTAACAATCTGAACTATATTTTCCTCCCCAACTTCCTCAACAATTTCATCCATCAGTTTGAAGATATACTGTGCATCTTTTACGTGAGCGGATGCATCCACTGACTTAAGGAAGATGGAACGCCAATCACAGTAGACAAGAAAGTTGATGATGGACAATCTTGTGGGCCCACTCCAACCATCACACATGATGATTACTTCATGCTGGGACCATTTCTGTTTGAAGGTTTCTATATAATCATTTACTTCACCCACTATGGCATCCAAGTAAGGGCCACCAATATGATAAGCTGGGGGGGCCGTCACACCAAGTCCATAGCGTTGTATCTCCCTCACCATTGCCTTGAAATAGAGATCTTTGGCCTTGTGTGATGGGATAAATGCACTGTGGAACCATCTAGCGATGGACTTTCCCATTCTCTCACTCATGGACTTAGAATGCATTGATTACTCTATCCTCTGTTGCTCTGCGTCTCTTGTTTTGAAGGGCATTAAAGGAGCCATGTCATGAATTTCTGGGTTTTTTTTTTCTTCTTGCCTCTCGCTCGATCAAACATACCTCTTACATTGCTAGATTTACTCAGTGAAGCTAGTTGCTTGCCCCTGCTTCTCTGTGTCCCACTACCACCACCACCACTACCACCAACACCCTGAGATATAGACCTTATCAGCTGGTCCTCATTCCAATGTTTCTCTCATGCCTTATGCCTTGATCTCCTAAGCACCTATTGAATCTCATCTTCCGCATTTTTATCGGACCCTTCATAATCCTCTAAATTTAAGTGACCCTAATCTTCCATAAAGTTTTCTGTTATTCTCTCTGCATTATCCTACCTCTGTTTTCCTTTTGCTTTTCCTTCAGCTAAGTGCTTTGCCATTGCCCTGCTCACCTCCATTGGACATTTTGAGCACTTTTTAATATTGGCAAAACCTCTTGCCATGTGTTGCTTTTGCCGTGTCACCCCACCACCATGATGTTCAGTGCCACAGAAATTGCACTTTGTCATCAATATATTGTTTTTGATTTTAGTGCAATACAACCAACCCACGTCTTTGTTAGCCATATTTCTACACACCACACGTGTGATACGACATACGAGGTTAATATAAAATGTCAAACCTAACAAACTATTTTCATTTAAAAAATTATTGGATTGTTTTCAATGATATGATGGATGATTTAAATTTTACAAGCAATGATGTGACATCTAAGATGAGAATTGAATTGAAGTGAGAATTCTAGTGAATAACAACTAACACTTGAATTCAAGGGCAACAAACACATGCAACAAAATGAAAATGTAATCTATTAGTTTTATACCTTAGATTTTTTCTAGTACATAAGCAGAACCATTCTACCTTGTTATGAAATAGTGTTTTTAAATTTCATTATTTTTACTAGTGGATTTCACCACTACTCCCATCGAATTCCCCCAGGCCATACCCCCAAAAAATAAAATAAAAAATAATTAAAAAAAAGAAAAAGAAAGAAGAGATTACCTGTCTAAACCCAAAAGTTCCTCATCCCTCTCACAACAAAGGGAAAGAGGATAGGTTATCTCATCCCTCTCAAAACAAAGGGCACCCCACCCCTTCCCTCTTTTTAGGCCATATGACCTATGGATTAAGTACAGGAATTTGGCTACAATCCCACCTGTGTCCTTATCCGATCTTTCACTCAATCACTCCAGTGGTCATTAGCATAAATTGTATCTCTACTGGGAAGAAGTATGCATTAGAATTTAGATCCATGATTTCTTATGTGACATTGTAACAAAAAAAAAAAAAAAACAATACTACTGAGAGGACTCAAAAGACAAAGGCTGTCAAAAAAAAAAAAAAAAGGGCTCTTACAAAGATTATGTTTTATAGAAATATTAAGTATTACAAAGATTTTGTTTTATAGAAATATTGAATAAAGGTATGCTCTCTTAACCTGCCATGTATCATGCATAATCTCTCTCTCTCTCCCTCCCCTACATGCAGAAAAGTAGGAGAGATTAAATGAGGACTGCAAAAAAAAAAAAATGCTGAGAACAAAGGAGAGAACAGAGAGCAGAGAGAGAGAGAGCTGAGAGGAAAAGTCTGCAACAGAACTGGTATTATATATCTAATTTTTACAAAAAAATAAAAAAATAAAAAAAAACTCAAAAATTACCATTGAACAGCAAAGATGGTAGATCAGTGGTCTACATATTTTATATAAGTAGTAGACGACCAAGGATTAATTTTTGAAAAAAAAAAAAAATTCGAAATTCTCAAATCGAACCTCAAATTAGTGTTTAAATCCATGTATGTAGCATGCATTCACCAATATGACCGTACTTCACTGATTCATGGGAAGAAAAAACACAAAATCGATTTATTTTGAAAAAAAAATAAAGTTGAAACTCATACCTTCACTGTTTTCTGCCCTTGGAGCTTGAAGAGATAATTTCAGGCTCTAATCTTCACAAAAACCATGTTTGTTGCTACCTTCCTAGTCGTTTTAGGGCTAAGAATCAAAGTCCTAAAGTTTTTTGGAAGAAAATCAAGTTGCAGACAAGGAACCAAGCTGAAATGGTTGTCGGCTTTTGCAAAAAGACGTGTTTTGCAGAAGAATCGCTCGATACTAAAAGGGTGTATCGATACACTTGGCAGTGTATCGATACACATGATAGTGTAATCGAGCGTATCGAGCTTTGATACACTCGATACTGTTTTTTTTTTTTTTTTTTTTTAATAGAGAGACGAATCGAGGAGTATCGTATTAGTCGATACTGACACATATCGGCCGATACGGTGTGTATCGTGTCGATACTTGATTCCTTGGTTATATGGCAGTGTTTGAAAGTATGCTGATGCAGATACAACACTGCATTGGGCTTATTTTAGTGGAAATAAGCCTTGGATTGGGTTCTACACGTTGGGTATTTGATCCCATGGGTTCTCATTGTAAAGGCCACTTTAATGTGCCTGAACTATGGGTAGGAGGTAGGAGTATGGGATTAATGTTTTAGCATTCCAAGTCTGGTTAGATAAGTCTTTATCTAGTTGGATCAGACTTTTAATGTTTTGTGTTATATTGCTTTTAAGTATTTTAAGTTACTTTCCTTTATTTTATGTTGAGTTTTAGTAGAAATGAACTACCTCCAAGGTAAGTTATTATTTGGAGGAGTTCTAGGACTAGTTTGCTTCTTGTTTTAAGTCTTCTATATATGTTTGTTGGGGGCCCCAAAGATCTACACGAAATTATGAATGAAAGTTATGGCTGCTGCCTTCTTCAATTTTGGGATTCAGTTTAATGGCTATGAGACTCGGCTGGCTAGTGGGAAGCTTGTAGGGTTGATGGGCAATCATCTTACTTCATAGGTGGGAAGCCTATGTTCATATCCTTCTGTCTTCTTCTCTCTTAATCTCCATCAAGAAGTATTTGATTCTCCTTTCAATTTCAGGTCTGAATCTTTTCCCTGCATTGATTCCATGATAGCTCTGGTTATCTCGTCCATTAATGTATGCCCAAACTTATGATCTGTGTTGTTGAATGTTTTTCATCTGCGGCTATCAGATTCTGGTTTCTGTTTTTGTCAATTCCAACAAAAGGAGTTTTCCTACCTCTAAAAGGTTACTTTCCTAGCTGGAAATCTAGCCCTTGGTTTCCTCTCAGATTTGGGTATTAGTGACCTATCCTAAAAGGTTACTGTCTGGCCAAGTTTGACCAACATCTGCTGGTTAGATTGTGAATTTTCTATTTCAGTCAACAACAACAACAACAAAGCCTTATCCCAACTAAATTGGGCGGCTACATGGATTATTGTCCTCCAATCAACTCTGTTCGATGTCATACTTGAAACAAGGCCTAAGCCATGCATGTCTTTCTTCCCACCTCTCCTAGGGTCATCTTAGTCTGCCCTTAGTTCTTTTAGATCCTTCAATCTGAATCAAATCACTCCTACGTACAGGAGCATCTAACGGCCTCCATTGACTTTTCTATTTTAGTAAAAAAAAAAAAAAAAAAAAAAAAAACAGCACTTGCTTGTGTTCCTTAATCCTAGTAGTACAAAGACTTCATCATATCTCTTAATCCGACCATTGCTCTCACATTCAGATATTCTATATATTCAAAATCACCTTGCCCTGATTGTCATATCCTATAGTTTCCCATAGAGGAACCCAGAACAAAGGAACCTGATACAATGATAGATCGCTAAATTGCCATTTATCTATAACTAGAACTCTGCTCACCGCAAAGTCAAATGTATTACTTAGATTAATCCTTGGCCATAAAATAGATTCAAAACGGCCATAAAATAGATTCAAAGCACTAGAGAATACATTTTAAAAAGGGAGGCCTGGCAAAGTAACTGGTTTCACATTTGTACTGGAGATGACAGTTGCTTGGGTCCTTATACTCTCATTTAAAACTTAAATAACTCTAAAAACCTTTTTTTTGTAGAATTTGCTAAAAATATTCTGTGATATTGATGAAGAAAGGGAGATATGGGATCTCTTTCCCATGCCAGGCTGGAACCCTGACAGCTCCTGAACTCAATTCATAGGGGGAGCACCATTATTTGAGTGGAAAACGAAGCCATCGAATAAGTTTTCCTCCAATGCCCCCACTTAACACCAAAGCTTGTCCTTTTAATAACTTGGTCAATGAAATCCAAGGTAAAATGGTCCTAAGCTCCCATATCCATCTTGCAGACAATACCAAGAATTACATCTTTTATCCTTAAATCAAAGCAATTGAATCCCTTGGCACTAATGAGATAAAGCCCAGGGGCAATGTCTTCATGGTAAACTTCAGTAAGGATGTTGTCGGAACTTTTGGTATGGTCCAGATTCTAGAATGGAATCTAGAGGAGCACAGAGGCTGGAACTACACTCAAAACCAGGATCCGAATCAAAGTTTAGACAAAAATAAACAATAAAAAAAACCTGGACAAATTCAGAAATTAATGCAATTTGGAAGAAAAACCAGTTTTTGGTTCAACCCACTTCCTGCGGTTTAGTTAGTGGTTCAGTTTTATTGGGGGACCCAATGGTTAATACATATAGGGGAGCTATTATTTTATTTTTGTAATAATTTACTTAGATAAAGCTTATCCAATTCGTGGGGCCTGTTTGAAGACTCTAAAAGGCTTGCAGTTTCCAGAATTCCAAGATTTCAGGAGCTTTATATTCAGTCCAGGTCATGGGTTAGTTTTAGGAGATTATTTCCTTTGTTTTATTAAGAGTTGTAATCGCATTAGGGTGTCTTCCAAGCATCTGTCAGTAGGAGGAGATAAGGTTTAGATAAGGCTCAGTTTTTTAGTCGAGTTGGGGCAACTCGAAAGCTCCTGTGTATGGGGGGATTTCTGATGCGGATCAGAGAGCTGAGATCTGATTGTGCTGGAAGGAGAAAGTGAATCAACAAGAGATGTCACAAGGAGAGAGGAGATGGCAAGAGAGAAAACCCAAATCAGAATCATGGCTGAGGAAGAGAGACGAGAGGCACCAACCTCCACAAAATAAAACTTTAATTCATTCCATCAAGTCGTGGGTGAGATCTAATCTCTTACATGTATTTATAAAACAGCAAATAGACATAAAATAGAAGTCTTAACTATCCTAACCTTCCGACTCAAACAATTATATAAAGATTAATTAAAAGAGGAAACTTCTCCTATGCATGGGGTAAAAGTGGCGTTCATAAATGACTAAAAAAGTGAACTTTATCAGCTAAGACTAAAAGAAGACTCTAAATAACCAAATCAGAATCATGGCTGAGGAAGAGAGACAAGAGGCACCAACCTTCACAAAATAAAACTTTAATTCATTACATCAAATCGTGGGTGAGATCTAATCTCTTACATGTATTTATAAAACTGCAAATAGACATAAAATAGGAATCTCTACTTGACTCAAATAATTATATACAGACTAATCAAAAAAGAAAACTTCTCCTATGCATGGGATAAAAGTGAAGTCCTTAAATGACTAAAAAAGTGAACCTTATCAACTAAAATTAAGAGAAGACTCTAAATAACCAAATCAGAATCATGGCTAAGGAAGAGAGACAAGAGGCACCAACCTCCACAAACTAAAACTTTAATTCATTCCATCAAGTTGTGGGTGAGATCTAATCTCTTACATGTATTTATAAAACAGCAAATAGACATAAAATAGGAGTCTTAACTATCCTAACCTTCCTACTTGACTCAAACAATTATATAAAGACTAATTAAAAAAAAAGAAAACCTCTCCCATGCATGGGGTAAAAATGAAGTCTTTAAATGACTAAAAAAGTGAACCTTATCAACTAAAACTAAAAGAAGACTCTAAATAACCTTATTTACTAGAGCATTGGGCCCATTACTAATAAATATCTTTTTTCGTACTCTGCTTTAGATCTCCACTTTTGGGCCTTATAATTAAGCTCATTACAAAGATTAAATCCAAAAATGAAAGCTCAACCCAACCTAGTACTAAATCCTAGCCCAAATTTAAATCGAGCTTGCATTACTTTCCATCTCAGCTAAATGCCTTTTTTCTTATTATTTTATTTAGTATAGAAAATTGCCAGCTCAGCCAACCAATTGGCAAGCTTAGAGTCCTATTTTGTTTCAGTTTTATAGCAAGTTTATAAAACAATGTAAAGGCTAACAACCCTGTTGAAGAGTGGGTCGATATTTCCACATTATCATTGTACTGACTTCTAAGCTTTGAATTTCTAGACTTAGAGTTAAATTAGATGTTTCCTAGTTTCCTAGTTGTTTATCTTTCGTAGTCTTGATAGAAGACCATGGACGTAGTCTTTTCATTCTATTGTAATTGCTTTATTTTCTATTTAATGAGATCAGCAGTAGGAGGAGAGACCACACACACGTTCTCCCTCCTGTCCTTCTTCTCCATTCTTTCTTGCTTCCTTTACATTGTTACATGGTATCAGAGCTCCGGTAGAGGCACCACATATGTCACGTGAGGGAGAGTGTTGGAAATAATTCCACATTGGTTAAGTTTGGAACCTTGGGTGCCTTATATACTTGAGAGTCCCTCCACTTAGTAGTTCGAACTTCTAAGATGGAAACTTAACATGGTATCAGAGCTATCACCTGGATTGCTTTATTTTCTATTTTCTATGTAATCAAGCCACATACGGTTTGATTAATGGATTGAGTTAGTTTATTTTGTTAGTGAGGTTGCTGCGCCTTTACTGTCTTCCCTCCCCATGATTTGGGTTTTCTTCTCTCTCTCTCTCTCTCTCTCTCTCTCTCTCTGTCTCTTATGCCCATCACTTGCAAATCCATCAATTGATCTGCATCAAATCTTCTGTACTTTCTTGGATTATAGTGAAGAGCAGCTGCTGATAATTTTGCTCAGTCTGATCATTCTCTTTTTGTTCAAAATTTTCTGGTGCTCTTTGTGGAACTATCTATGAACCCGGAAGTAACCATGTCCATTCTGAATTGATGAAGCTACTGCATGGTTTGTTATTCAATGTCAGACCCCCGGTGCCCCCAAAAAGCTTGATAAGGACTGACCTGTTTCCTAATTTTTTTCCCCTAAAAATTGTAAATGTTTCTACAAAATGGTATATGACTCTCAGAATTGGGTTGAACCAGGCTTAATCTAGATTGACCACCTAAATAATTTGGTCTCTGATCCAGTTTTAAATAGAGTGACATTACTGTGGTATTCCTAGGGTATAGAATAAACAATCTCAGTCAGCCATTTGGGTAGCCTAGAGATGCATATTTTGATTATTCAGAAGGAAGGTTGCCACAAATATTTAGGCAATTCACTCTGTGAATTTCTTAATTACAATTGTCAAGTAATATGAATGTGATAATCTGCAAAATAATTTCCAAAGGAATTATTGTTTTTACTGCTATTACTGCATGCATTTCATTAAATGCATTGAATTTTTTCATGTTCATTTGCAGGTACGCCATGTGATTTTGCTTCTCTGTCAATTTGTGAATCACATTGAGGTGACAAGGCTACCTGTTTACTACCCCTCAGAGCAAGAAATGGAGGATCCAAAATTTTATGCTAATAATGTCCGAAAGTTAATGGCTAGTGAGGTATATGACTCTTTCTCATTAGGTGGATGCAGGTCTCAAATTTTTACTTTTCTCCCTTTTTTAATGATTTCAACTTACAGACTGAAATCTAGATCATTCTCTAAGGTTTTCAGTGATGCAAGATAACAATCTGGTTTTCCTTGTGCATGAAAATCAAGACAACTAGCATTTTAGCTGATGCATTTGATTGAGATGAATAGGTGTCCGTCCCACTACATCTGTCTTTGGTGTAAGATGAACTTAATGATATTGATAGCCATGGGTGGTCTTATTTCTGCTTTCTTTCTTGCAAAATCTATGGTATTGTTGAATCTAAATATATAGGCGTACGACTCATTAACCTACTAGGCATTGTTGAATCTGTTGCTTGTCTTGGATTGAATATATTACTTGTCTTGCAACACGTCGGGGATTTTTTTTTCCCCAAGTAGTGGCAACTTACTAATAATCTATAAACCCCTTTCTCTCCTTAGGCCGACATGGGAAATTGAGATTGCCATTACTCTATCTAAATTCAAAATGTTGCCATGTTTTACCATGGAGGACCTTTCTATGACATTGGATGCTACAGGGTTTCCTTTCCATTTGGACCTTACATTACTCACATTTGAGTTGATACATGCGGAGAGGTTTAGCTTTTTGCGTTCTTATTTATTTCTAATACATGAAAGTTTGGTGTCATCATGCTAAATTTTAAATTTAGGCCACCTATGAATTGATCAAAACTGCTCAAGCTAAACCACCACCTGAATGAGAGTAGCTTAGAAAGCCACAATGCCACATTGTTTGATAATCCGGATAGATGTTATTTGGAAATTAAGGTTCTTATAAGGTTGTTGGGTTTGTCTTGGTAGTTTAATTGTTTGCTATCCACTAGTCCAGGGGGTGGCCTGCCTATGGCGATATATAGGTCATTAAGCTGTTCTGCACATCCGTTCAATGATATGGAAGTGGGCCAGATATCTGGTATTGGAGGCATAGTTGTCAAGGCAACTAGGGTGCCTAGGTGCCCTAGGTTTGCAAATGTAATATAGCAATGATAATTTTAGAAAAAATTTCATCTACACCCCATCAAGGATTGCTAACATCATCTACATCCACAAGATTGCAAAAACATCACATAAGTCCACTTAACTGATGAAAATCACTAAAATTGTTGAAATACAGTTTTACCCCTCAAATTATAAATTGAAAAATTAAAAAATTATGTTGATTTACTAATTTGACCTTCAGATCAAATTTATATTTTCTCTCCCTCTTTCCTTTTCACTCTCACCCAAGCCCTAACCCCTAAAGTTGGAGTCTCCGTCGTCTTTCATCACTGAAACCTAGCGTCTTTCATCACTGAAACAAGTAGAGTGAAAAGGATTATATAAGAACAGGGTTTTGTTGGGTAATTCAATGGGTTTCGTTACTTTGAAGTAACGGGTGATGGAGGCATCTTTCAGAGAGGGCTGAGGAAGGAGCTTTGATCTGAAACGATTTGTTTTGGGGAAATTGGCATTGCAAGCAAAAGGAAGGTGAATAAGAAAGAACGAAAATAAGAGGATGAGAAGAGAGGAACTCATAATTCTGTGACGGTGGAGCTGGTGTTTGTCTCTCTCATCTCATCTCATCTTTTCTCTTCTTTTCCGTAGTCAACAGAAAGAAATCATAGAGTACTCTTAGATAAAATAAATAATTTGAAAGTAATAAAAAAGATTTACATGTTTCTGCAGTGAAAAAGCGTTTTCAAATGAAGCAACGATCCACTAATGGCAGTCCAATTCAACTGAAGAAGGCGATTAAGTTCCCAAAACAAATAATGATCAGAAAAATTAAAAACAACTCATTGACCATAGATTTTAGAACAAAAAAGAAACCCAGGTTATAAAATAATAAAAAATGTTAGATTGCAGAAAGAAGAATCAAAGCACACAAACCCTCTTAAATCTCTCTAAACCTAGGATCCATACTACCCACAAATTATAAATAAGAAAACGCATCCCCTATCCAAAGAAAAAGGGCCTTACAAGCAGAACGGAGACGAGTAGCAGAGAAAGCCGACACTAAAGACGACGGAAGATGGAAGATGGAAGATGGAAGATGATTTTCCCTACAAATATAAATACAATACTCGAATCCAATTAATGATTGAAAAAAAAAAAAAAAAAAAAAAAACCTTGCAGAGAAGAGGAGAAGAATTTACCTTCCCCTTTACAATATACCTATTCGATCAAAACATGGTATTCCAAATAAACCCATTAGGGATATTGTAGAGATCTACTTTGACGAATCTGTGAATATTGGGATTCTATCCAGGGAAACAAGAACAGACCAGAGTACTACCACGAGTCACCATCAATGCCGAAAATGCTTGGAGCGTAAGTGTTCGAACTGAAAAGGTCACCAGTAGAATTGGAGGTTGCAGATCTCTTGAATAGAAAACGGCTGGCAAAATGAAGATCACCGTATACCGAGAAGAGCAGCAATTCACCACCGGCAAGGTTTGCTCTGTTACTGTTACAAAAGGAAAACAAATTTGGGGGTAGGGTAACAAATTACATAAAGGGTATAATGGTCTTTTAACTTGGCTAAAAGGGTAGTATCATCCATGAAATATTCCAATGTAGCTGACATCAACATCTAATGGGAATCTTGTGATAGAGTGGACTTCTTTAATTAGCACAGCAAAGTTTTTGGGTGGTAAGTGATGTTTTTGCAATCTTGTGGGTGTAGATGAAATTTTTTCATAATCTTATATAATTGCACTTATATGCAGCATATAAGTCATATCAATGAAATATGATGTAGTTATGCTAGTAATGATCTAATATGAGAAAAACAACCTATAATAAACAAAGTATAGGATATAATATAAGAATATTCATTTAAAAAAACAAAACAATAATTCAATAAATATAAATCAATGTAAAATCGTGAAGCGTGAAAAAACTTATGACATGAGGCGTACTGTCACAAAGCAACACCTAGTTGTCCAAGGCGACACCAAGGCATTCTAGGAGGTCGCGTTTTCTTACATCAAACAAGATGTATGATCACCTTGGACCCAAGAGAGCGCTTGGATGCCTAGTCAATGCCTTGACAACTATGATTGGTAGAGTAGACCACAAAATATTGTTTACAACACTATCCTGACCTTCCAATCAGATTTGATTTACACTGATTCAGGTTTATTTTTTGTTCCTTTTGGCCTGCAGGGTAATTTAACACTGTCAGATATAGGATTGGCTGAGAAGCGAATTTATCATGCTGCGATCAATGGTAATAATAGCCAACCTAGCGTTTTACATCAAAAAGAAGATTGAAAAAAAAAAAAAAAAATCGTGGCCTCGCTCCCAAATCTTTCCTAGTCACAGTTGGGTTTCTTGGTTCCTTTGGGCATTTTCCTATGGTTGCACAGCAAGGGGTGGATTTCTTCACACCCATTTAGTCAAACATCAGCGTTCTACTATTTTGGTGTAATTTTCATAATTAAAATCCTCTCTGAGAGTTTCTGTTCCTTCAATTATAAAGTGTGTTTTTTTTTTTTAATG
Source organism: Protea cynaroides (assembly GCA_028583415.1). Classification (NCBI taxonomy): domain Eukaryota; kingdom Viridiplantae; phylum Streptophyta; class Magnoliopsida; order Proteales; family Proteaceae; genus Protea; species Protea cynaroides. The sequence goes on from CM053272.1 coordinate 45,426,306, forward strand.
CTTTCCTGTGTCTATGAATCTATCCCAAAGTTTCATCCTGGTTTATTCCTCGGTACAAATGGGGAAAGTATTACTTAGCCCTCAATGTGTTTCTCCATAGATTGTTAAATGCCCTACAACCGTGTAAGAGAAAATCTGCATTTGGTAAACTGAAGCCTCTCTTTGGTCTTGCTGCAGGTTTGTTTTGCCAAAGCTAATTCGGATTCGCGATCTGTAATTTCTGTAATGATCCTTTGGCAGGAAAGAAAAAGAATATTAAAAAAAAAAAAGTTTCCTCACTGAGTTATTATTGTTGTCCTGCCCCTGTGAACTGTAGATTCCTAGACCTTGAAGAACTGTTCGTAGAGCTTTGGGGGTCTTTCTAGAATATGGTTGCACCTATATTTCGACATCTCTTGGTTCCGGTCTTGTGCTGCTTTATCAGTGTTCTCATCCTAGACTGTCCATTCCATCACCTTTCTCATCTACGATCTTGCCTGTTTTGGCTTCTGTAGAATGTTTTAGAACTCTCACAACGTAACCTAGGCGTGCCACTTCTGTGAGTAGTACGTGCCACAAAAGCAGCAGAGTGTGGAGATGTTGATGTTTGTTATCTTGTTGAAGCAGTTGGTTTCATGATCCTTTTTTTCCCCTTGGTTACGTAATCTCTTTGGCAGCTGGGCAGGGAATTTATTTTATGTTCTGTTAGTGTCATTTTTTTGTGGCTGTTATAGAGATGTAATGTTAGGAAGAGTGGGGAGCACCTTGGATCAGCCAAATTTGTGAGATGCTAAATGTCTAACTTTGTACTGTTAACAAAAGGGAAATTCTATTCAGATAATCTTCTCCCCTTTCGAAGGACTCATATCGTCTCCTATCTTTGGACGGCGTCCAGTCATGCTCCAAGGGCTGGATGACACCCAGTACGCATACCAATACATCGGTATGTGTACCTGGTGAACTCCAGCCGTTAGATCATGACTGGACAAACTGGACAACATGAGACAATTTTTTTCCTTGAAGTTGGTTAGCTTGTCACTGAGGTTTAATGGTTCTGCAATTGGGTTAAGAGTGTTCAAAATGCTATCGTTTGGCTGGCCAGAAACACTGATAAGTTTAAACTGAGTTTTCTGATTTAGAAATAATTGGGGAAATGGGGGTTCTTTTCCGGAGCTTTAACCTCAGAAAAACTCATATTTTTGGACAGCTAAACGTATCATAAAGAAAAATTGAGGTTTTTCATTTGTTTTGGTTCTTGTGGTATACACCCTTTCAGCTTGCAGGCTTACATTGTATACAACGTCTCTTTTATTTTATTTTATTTTATTTTTTTATGTTGGGCTGCCTGCTCATTTCTGTTGCGCTGCAGTGTTCAAGATTCAGATATACCCAAATAGCCGGCAGCTCATAGTGCCATACCCATATTTTGTGTTGGATCTTGCTATTTTTCTCTCGTTTACAGGACCATAGTTCCTACTTCCCACTTTAAAAAGTATGGGAGAGTTTTGACGTATGATTAAACCCAAAGAGGAGATTCATACGGATTTATGGAATGTAAGGATGATGGGTAAAAGACTAATTAGGTAATAGACTTCATTATTAACATCTTAACTCCGCCACTTATGATGTAGGGTCTTTTAATTGTAGGCTAAACCATAGTTGGAAAACCAGGTTTTGGCTTAGACGAGTCACCAAAGTTGAGTCAAAATGTAAAACCTGATTACGAGTTATGTAGACTTGCTGAGTATAAAAAATTGGCTAGACTTTGGTCAGAGAATGTCCGAGTAATTTTTAACCTAATGTTTTGACCCGGTGTTTTTATCCGAGTCAAGATAACTCTCCTAGTATGGTCTCTCCTTTTTATTTATTCTTTTTGGGTTTTACTTTATACTACACTAATGGGGTGGGCAAAGGAGCAGATGGAAGAGAGGAGATTCCGATTCAAGACCTTCTCCCAGAGCCTGCTTTAAAGGACAAATCATCCCACCAAACAGATGTTTACATATGTTGGTTGTCTTTGTCAACATAGTCCATAATTTCTTCACCCTAATAACTTCCATGAAGAAGTGAAACAGATACTGCAGCACTGATATATTGTTCAGCTGATGGACTAATGTTATGTTGACTTAACGTTGGCCAAAAAGGACTGCAACCTTTTGTACCAGCCACACTGATCTTCTCCTAACCCTAACTCGGTGTCCTGGGATTGTTATGTTATGTAACAGGGTCTCTTGGATCCTACTAAAATGGTGTCCTATTGACAGGATCACACGTGGCATTGGTTATTTATGGACACGTGTGCAACGTCAAGATCATGAAACCATCTCCAAAGGTGATGATCAGAAGCAAAGTGCGAGTGATGTGCCTCTCTGCTAGCTCTTGTAAGTTGCAATCTAGGAAGACAAAAAATTTAGACAGCTTGGAATAGAGAGTAAATGAAAGATTGAACACTTTTATTGTGTGAATGAGCCATGCTCCACGTCTTTGATTGTTATCCATTCTCATAAAGCCCTTACCCAAAAAAAAAACATAATCCACAGGAATCTCTTTGATCTTACTCATTTTGTTCTCCTAAATAATCCCTTTTTACTCTTTAAGAATCTTTCTTAATCCTCCTAAAGAAATGAAATCTGACTTAGCTGTTATGAGTCTCTCTCTCTCTCTCTCTCTGGGGTCCCCATCAGAGTAACAATCTAGAACAATTGCTTTTGCTTTTGTCATTATATTATAGAGGGATTAAACAAGTGGACTTAGCTTTAGTGAAACACCAAGGAGACTTCTCATACCAATAGGAGATAACCTCAAGAAAAACTATATATTTTATTCATTTGAAGCCAATCCCAATTTCCAGTTTGAGTCCCCCCAAATCCCATTGTTTTAGGGTCTTAAGATTTTGGGAGTGGAAGGGAGGAGATGTTAGGTGAAGGTGACTTTATGATTGATTACTGATTACTCCACAAAGGACTAAAGCCTACTGTGGTGTTTGGCTAATTTACTATAGTTAGTGGTCTAAGCAATCACAACTTGGATTTGGTGCTTACCACATCTATCATCTCCACCAAAAATTAAGGCGTCAATCAAGGCGTAATTACCTGGTCTCTTTCTAATTTTTTTTTTGGGATTAAGATTTAAGGTAGAGCAGAGATTGTGGCAAAGTGGGATACTGTAGTTAAAACTTAAGAATGGATTAAGGAGGGAGGGGAACAGAAAAATGTATTGTCACAGCACAGACAAATTTAAGTACAAAAACAAGGAGCCCAGTTCTAGAGGCACTGATCAAATCCCTAGCCAATGTCTGACCTTTCCTTTTTTGCTGTTTTCTTTGGGATTTGAAAGCTAGATTTTAATTTAATCGAATTTTCTCAGGGTGCTGAAAATTTGCTTTGAATCCCTACAGTATATGGACTTACTGTAAAAGTATAGTACATGCTAGATGCAATGCAAGCTAAGAGGGAATCAACTGACCTATAATGTCTTCTAACACCCCCCCCTTCCCACCCCAACCAAAAAAAAAAAAAAAAAAAATCCCAGCAATTATTGAAATTTAATTAATCACAGACCTAGTCCTTTATATCATGTCTAACCCATAAATAAATTAAAAGTGAAACAGAGAAAGAAAATCTTAGGTGTAAAAGAGGTGAGTGCCAAAGCTGAAATTGTTAAATAACTAGCTTTAAGATCAAGCAAATGTGGTGGGGGGGAGGAAACCTGAATCTATAGTTGTTTGCCAGAATGGCAGATGCGCTAGAGGAAGTTGGAAGATGGGGAAACAAGAGCTGAAGGTGTCGGGATAAACATGACAACCCTTAATTTAATCCTTATTTATTATTTAATCATTATTTATTATTTAATCCTTTAATCAAAACCCCATGATCAAGGTATGGTGGTGATTACTTCTATAAAGTCATTACATCTATAAAGTCAAGTCTAAGGCATGTGAAGAAAGAAGGGAATCCCAACTTCTCTCTCTCTCTCTCTCTCTCTCTCTCTTCTAGGCCATTCATATCTTCTTCAAATCCTTTTCCCTGAGTCTTACTGTTTCTAACATTAAACTATTCTATGATGTATGACATAATCAACCTAAGCTTCTCATTTCCCATTAATTCTTGTTGGAATCTCCCCCTTTCAGACTCATGTCATCCTTATCCCTTTGTGAGTTGTGACTTTATGACCACCTTCCTCTTTACTTTCAACCTTTCTTACTCAAAAATTAAACAAAACCCTAAATGGGTTTTACTTAACAAACTAGATAAAAGTCATACTTCCAATCAGGACACTCATAAAATAGAAACCAACCCTCCTTAGTAAGTGGGGACACTCATAAAATAGAAACCAACCCTCCTTAGTAAGTGGCTATTCCTCTTATCTTAGAGAATGATACTACCGAAGGAAAGATAAACAACTATAAAGCCCCCCTAGAGTGCTGAGGGTAATAGAGATGTCAATTCAACACCCAATCACTGCTCTTTGTTTTCACAGTATGACATACACTGACACTGTTCTGACCCCCCTAGATGTATAGGTTAAATTCAGTGAATGTTCAATGCATCCACGTGTTTATTGCCACAGCCCCCCCCTATCATCCTGTGGATGTTCATGGGCTGCTGGCACATCAAAAACCCTCTTTTACTCTGTAAGAAATTTGCAATTTTAACCCATGGGGTGAGAGAGAGAGAGAGAGACAGATAAGGTTTCTTCTTTGCAAAAATGGGTAGTTGGAGAAAGTTTCAAATATGTAAGCCCATTACTATTTTGCCCCCAAAAGAAACTGGTAATCCATTGAGAGAAAGATAAGTTAAGGTTTCTTCTTTGCAAAAATGGGTAGTTGGATAAAGTTTCCAATATGTAAGCCCATTACTATATTTGCCCCCAAAATAAACTGGTAATCCATTGTCTTATGATGTCACAAGGTAAAAATAGAAAGAGAAAAGGTAAGGCAGGGTTCAAAGTACCTGAAAAATGAAATGGATTCAGTAACCTTCTTGTCCCTAAAACCCTAGTTACTTATCACACAAGGGTCCATTACTACTCCCATCTTTAGTTAGGTTTCACTTCTACCTTATCTACTGCTGAGTGTTTGTGTTCTTCTTTTACGAATTATATGAATCCTGAAATCCTAAAACTCGAAAAAGCAGAAAAAAGTCATGCAGTGTAAAAGGGAATCCAGGAAATGTGAGCTAAGCTAATGTGGATGGTGGCGGCTACCGTTAACCAGTTTCAGTCTGTCTTTGATTGGTTGGGACAGGTGTGAAAGTGTGACAAAGAGCCGAACCAGGGTCTGGCACTTGTGGCCTGTAAGGGCAGGGTCCCCTAAACTTGTTGGGCTATTGACACCTATCTAAAGCATAAGGTTTTGGGATCCCAACCCCATGTGCTTTTCCCATGATCTGGAAGCTTACCTCTGTTTTCTTTCTGTTATATAATTTCCTTTCCAAACTTTTTGAAGAAAAAAAGGGTCCCTCAGCTCAGCTTACAAGAACTGAGTGAACTTAGCTCTGTCACATTCCATTGGTTGGTTTTACTGAAATATCAGTCTCTCCCAACTTTAGCCCAAAAGGAAGAAAATGACACCCTTTGGGTGACCGATCATCAGGATCACTTGATTGCTGCAGTTTTCTGTGGAAACAGGTCTATATATTGTATGGTCCAGATTGGATGAAATTTCCACTACAATTGGAGCTTTTTGACCCCCTAATTTTAGGGCACCATTATCCTAACAACCAATCACCCGTTAAGCTTTTCCATTGAGAATGAACCCATGAAGTGAAAAGGTCCTTGTTAAGTTGAAAACACAAGTTTGGAGATAGTCAAATCCTTTTTTGAGTGTAGAATAAGATACATCAATTCAAAAAAATAAAAATAAAAAATCCTTAAGGGCAGCAGGGTGGGGTTTTGTGGTTCATGGTTTGAAGGCATGGTTTTAGATATCGATCTAATACCTTCATTTTTTTAATACATTTTAATTTAGTATCGGTCAAGTATATCACTTTATCATTGATTTTATATCGATATAATATCGATTTTTAGAGTGACAGATACCCCTTTCGATACATTGAACTAAAATTTTTGGGGGGCTCTTGATTTATACTAATCTAATGTATTCTTGACAAGAAAAAATGGTCCTTCAATCTCCAAGTCTCGAGCCACACACAAAAAAACTAGGGAGATAGGGTTTAAACAAAAGTTTAAGATAAGAACCACCCAAAATAAAAACATAAGTAAAAATATATATGGTGGAGGATCTTACATAAACATTACAATAGAGGAAAAGAAAAAACCAAATAAAATTTTAAGTTGGGTAAGAGAGATAATGTCAGGTCAACAACAAGACAGTGGGATAAGAGTGCTGTTGGATTAAGACCCACAAAAGTTGGCCCAAATCCAGAGGAATCCATACGTCATTCATTATTTGAGACTTCCAAGATGGTTTAAGGGTTTATTTAAATTTAAGGAGATTCTTTGGGATCCTAACCCTACTTAATTAGTGTTTATAAAATTCCATGGTTCTTGCCCACGCGAGCTTTATTACCTCAGCCAGTAGGGTATTGGGTTAATAAAGGTGTGTTCAACATCAATCTCCTTTTCTCTATCCTTTTTAATCCATTTCCCATTCTCCTTTCTCTCTCATCTTCTCCTATTTACGTCAACACCCACGTCACCCACATCATTCTAACCAATTACGGATGTTAAATGATGTTTTGATTCTTTACCAAAAATAAAAAAATAAAAATGATGTTTTGATTTAATGGTATCGTTCAATGTGTAATGAGTAAAATCAAAATCGATTATTCAATTTTCGATCAGTCAGGGGAGATTTGAAGAACAAAAAGAAAGAGCATTGTAATAAAAATATCAAATCGATCACCTTCTATATTAGAAGAAATCGTACTCTAAAATTTGTTGCAAGTTAGGAAGATAAAGTGGTGGCCACTTCAGATCTAAATTTCCGGCAGTCCAACTTCCAATCTGTTACTAGGTAAGAGGTAACTTAAAATGACATTGGTTTTGAAATATCAACTTGATCAGCGTTGTAGATTTGAAGAAAACGTAGTCTGAAAATCGTTGTGCATTAGGAAGATGAAGATAAAGAAGTTTGGTGAAACTCCTCTCCATCATTCTTCACTAGTTCCTCATCCCATGCCATTGCCATTGGGTTATGGTTTCTTTGATCTACACCGATTCAATAGATCCGGGTGTGATTTTGATGATAGCCTTGATCTTCAAGAACACTATATGAGAACAAGATTTGTAAGAGAAAGAAGATGAAAAAAGAATAAGGGTAAAAATGCAAGCGCATACCAATTTGAGGGTAACTTTGTCATTAGATTAGTTTAGTCGGGCACAACTCATCACTTAACAGATGTCACAACCTTTGTAAAAAAGGGGAGGTCCAAGTAATTTCCTCCTAAGTTCGGATGCGTACAATTACCCTAATTTCAATCATAAAAGTAGGTCATGTGGAAAATATTAAAATAAAATTTATTTATATGAAATATAAACCTTTAGCACTAAGATATTAGAGTAAGGGTTTAGTCGATTTTAACGGTTCTAAATAGTTAGCCTAAACAGTTTTATATTTGAAATCAGAATCAAACAGTTTCATTTTTTGAATCAGAATCAAACCATTTAATAATTGGTTTCAGGATTACGGTATGTTTGATTTCATTTTAACATCCTTGTATCCAATCCTTCTTATGCCCATACTACCCCTCAATGAATAGTTTCTACACTGTTCTACTGTAAAAAGTCTGACCAAAACATCCTACCCTTTTTTCATGAGTCATATTCGTCTCCAATCGCTGGAGCCTCCAATCGAGGATCCAGCGGTTGGAGTTAACCAGGCACGCTGGATCCTCGATTGGAGGCTCCAGCGATTGGAGACGATCGATAATAACCCTTTTTTCATGGGGTCCTTGTCTTCCATTAGGAAGGGGCCCAAAGCCCACCTTCAGGCTTCAAGCTTCATTGTTTCCATTTTGACTGATACAAGTTGATTCAGTTTGATCATCATATCTAAAAGGTCCAACCAAAGGCTACAGTAGTATTGATGATAATTACACAAAGACTAAGGGCGATTTCGGAACTCAGACATTATAAATAGCCTCTCAATGTCCTCTCACCCTCAACATATCCCCTCTGTTTCCAACCCCCAGTACTCTTGCTTTCGGTCCTTCTCCTAAAAAAGTGAAAAAAAGGTAAAATACCACCTCCAGAGCTTGGTATGCAAGAAAGTCTGCTGAGAAGCTTGAGAAGATAAGGAAACTTAAAAATCTAAGAGAGAGAGAGAGAGAGAGAGAATGATAACCAACTCAACTCATCAAGGAGGAGATCAAATGCTTCTCCTCCCTCGTTCACTCTACCCTGGAAGTTTCTTGTACAATCCGGTGGCGGCTCCTGCTCAAGGTTAGTTATATAAAGTTTTCGTCTTTAAAAGTTCTAACTGGTAGGTAGAGGGATTTTCAGGTGTAATTGTAACCGATTTAGTTATTTCAATTCATATTAACCATGAAGGGCTAACCCATTTATTGATATTTTGATCATCTGTACTTGGTTTTGATGCGTAGGGGAGACGAAACCACGTCGAAGGAGAAAGAAGAACAAAGGAGCAGAAGCTGCAGACATGGCTGCAAGGAAGAGGAAGTTGAGTTCAGAGCAAGTCAACCTTTTAGAGATGAACTTTGGGAATGAACACAAATTAGAGTCTGGAAAGAAGGATCGTTTGGCTGCAGAGCTTGGTCTAGACCCAAAACAAGTTGCTGTTTGGTTTCAAAACCGCAGGGCTAGATGGAAAGGCAAGAGACTTGAAGAGGAGTTCTCTAAACTCAAAAACGTTCATGAGACTACTGTCCTTGAGAAATGTCACCTTGAAGCTGAGGTCTTTCTCTCTCTCCAAACACTGCATTTCTCATCTTTTAGATCAGTGTGTTTTCTTTGTTAAAATTTGCATGTCATAAATGTCTGACCTCTCCTATTTGCAAAAACACAAAGACCTCTCAAGTTGAGGTGCTTATTACGTATATCTTTTACAAGATTTTATGGCTGTGAAATCTACCTCTGAAGGGGTAAGATTTACTGAACATAAATGGTGATGAAATCTCATAAAAAAATACACGTATATGTACATGTACGTACAGATAATGCATTCTTTGTTCTTCCCTTGGGTCTGAACTGAGACGACGAGTGGATGGGTCTGGTCCCCAATTGGACACTCGGCCCATGTGTCCCTCATGGTGAGAATTGAGTTATGGTTTTATAAAACATGAAAAATACTTGCTTGGGTTATTTTCTAGTTCAAAAATATGTCTCATGTGGGTAGCTGCACCCAATGTCAGGGTTTGATTCTCTTACCATGACACATGGCTGGTTGTTATAGGGCCCAGCTGACTGTTCTAATTTTCTAAGTTGAGAAGGCTTTTTGTGATGTGGGATTATTGTTGTGACTTGTGAGTGGACCCATTAACACTTAATGTTGGAACCAAGTGCACAAAAACAATTGTTAATTCCTCTTTTTAGTACACTTCTCTAGAGAAATGTCAGAAATTGGTGCACTTGTTTCCTTGTATGCATGATAGTATGGTAGTTGGGATTTTTTTATTTTTAGTAGATGAAAATTTGTTGATAAGAATGTGAAGTGGCTTTTGAAGCAGAGAGATTCTAAAGTCAAGGAATGGAAATTAGTGCTTACATGTTAGAGATATGTACAAAAAATTTAATTTTAGTAAAATGAAAATTTGTTGATAAGAATTTGAACAAGCCATGACTTGAGAAGCTGAGAGATTTGAAGCCAAGAAACGAAAATGAGTCAGACATGTCTTACATGTCAAAGATAAGTATAAGAATTTTTATTTTTACTAAATGAAAATTTGATGATAAGAACGTACTTAAACAAGCCATGGGGAATGAAAATTTAATCAGATTGTCTTATATGTTAGAGTCTAGTAAAAGAGTCGGTAATACTGTTAATCACCAACGAATAGAGGATAGGGAAAGATTGAGAAGGGGGATTGCACTTGTGCTTGGCTTTTGGAGGCATATTAATTTAATGTTTGGCATATTAATTAAGGAAACACTAAAGCAAAAGAAATACTTAAAAAAAGAGACCATTATTACTAGGTTGGGAAGCAAAGGTGATAAGTGACAACTAATTCATAGATGTCCATACAAAATTACTAAAGGTGGTAATGGTTGGGGACATTGGATATACTTATATTATTCCTCCATTGTGTATTATATAATTCAAAATATGTATTTAGTTCATTGTTTATTTATAAATTTTGGCATATAGTTTCTTATTATCATATTAAATAAGCATAATGTCGGTACGCAAGCACGTGGACATCGCCGATTGGTGGTCCCACCGAAAAGATTCCTCATTCTGAAAGATGATTAAAAAATTGAATTTTTCAGTAAATAAAACGTGGGCGGTATTAAAATAAATTTAATGACAGGGATCAACAGTGGCTACTTTATCTAATAAGAAATACCAATCCTTGTTGTGCTTTCAGGTGTTGAAGCTCAAAGAGCAACTGTCGGAGGCTGGGAAAGAAATTAGGAAGCTTTCAGAACGTTCAGATGGAGTATCTAGTGGGAGTCCGAGTTCTTCTTTCTCCATGGATGCTGATCCACAGTTTCTTGGTGGATTTGGAGTGGATGATTTTGACAATCTGTTTTATTCAAATGAAACTAATTATGTTTATGGGATGGAGTGGGTGAATAATTTGTGTGAGATGTGATTATAAATTTAACTTGTAAATCTCTAACTTTTTTAGTGTAAAGCATCATCTAGTTAGTTCTCTATGTTTGGTATATGATGTAATTGATATTACTAATTAAATGTAATTTTCCATTCATGCTTTATATCTTCCATTAAAATAAAAAATCCCAAGAAAAATATATAATGAATGAATATTTAGTGGTAAATTAATATTATCATAAGGCTATGTTATTTTCCAATCGTTACAAGACATATATTCTATCACGTCGACAGATGATGTGTCGAGTCCAACAGTTAGATAGAGAGAACACGATCATCTAAATTAACCAAATGTAGAATTTCATATATGTCCATGCATGTGCTCTTTCCCAATTCTGAATGATATATATATATATATATATATATATATATATATATATATATATATATAAAGACCCGGATTTATCTTGATGTTTGGAAAGATTAAATCCGACTGTTATCCATAATCATGTTAAACTGGTCCAAAACATGATTAATTAGGTCCATATAGAACACACACACTCTCAACCACATTGCTCTCTTACTAATAAATATCGTACCTGTGGTTCTTTGACACCTAACATGAAGAAGCTATAGGATCATGACACGTGGTACAGCACAGTTATCAGAAGGGGGGACCGGCCAGGTAAGAACTAAGAACCCCACTTGGCCAGCTTTTGGTTATAATGGTTAACTTGTGGTTCTCCCTTTTTGTCGTAAGAAGCAGTCTTATCTTGCAAAAAGTATATCACAGTACTAAAGGTTTCCAAGATTAAATGATGGCTGAAGGGTGCATGCATGTTTGGATGTGCAAAGACACGCTGGGACACTAAGATTTTTTATTTTTCTCATTTTTCATAGGGGTTGAGGGGTCTTACATTGGCCCACAGTTTACCCCACTACTAAAATTAGGGTGAATCTTGAATTCATGTTGAGAGAGAGAGAGAGAGAGAGAGATTTTCCCTTTTTGTCATTAGTTTGGAAGGTAGCATGGTTCTTTCTTCTTACGCCACACCTTTGTTTCCATGTATATAATGTAGAGCCTTGCGCAGTCTGGCTCACCTGTCTCTTCATCTTTCCATGCATGGTTTACTTTTTAGAGAACACACAAGTCCAGTTCTTCGCAGGATTCATCACCCACCATTGGAGTGTGAGACTTATAAGATATAAATGGTGATGAGACTTCAAAAAAGATACACGGATGCTGCAGATGAACTATTCTAGAAGATAAGGTGCTAGCTTCATATGTGCCTCCATTAATGCCGTTTCTGTCATAGCTAGCTGAAAGCAGTATAAAGATTCGGTCTCTATGTAACCGATGTAACCTGGGCATCCCAGATCTGTGTCTAATAAGGGTGTCTACAGTCTCTAAGTAACCGAGGTGACAAAGTCTAGCATCCCAACCTGTGTCCAATAAGAGAGGTATTTTTGGTATGTAAGGAGATGGAATGTTAAAGATCGAATGGGGTAGACAGACACACTGTGACAATCTCTACTTGTACTCCATCGGTTACAAGGAGACAAAGCCAAGTATAAAATCCTCTCCAAGGGTGTTCATTGCTGGACAATGAAGGGTGTTCATTAGTTATGAACCCCTAGTATATTTATATCTTCAATTAAAAAAGTATTTTAGAAAATACCATACACTAGATGGGGATTTGTGAATCCGTTGGGAAGATGCAGATTCAACATGAGCCCATATGAAACCAGCAACAGGAAAATTCCTACTACCCCAGTATGCAAGGGTTTTTTTTTTTTTTTTTTTTTCCAGTAGAGGCAGCATCTAAGATTCTTTGGGAATAGTTCACTTGTATATACTTGTATCCTCCTTGGGATCCCATCATCGTCCATATCCAGTGGATCCCACACTTTTGGAGTGGGTCACACACTATATTGATAGTGATGAGATCCCATAGAGAATACATGTACATACAAATGATCCGAACTCAAGATTCTTTATCCTTACAACTTGAAAAGAACATGACTGAGGGGTATATAGTATATAACTGGTTTTTAGGGAAATATAATGCTTAACAATTCAGATCATACTCTTAATCTGAAAGTTCCAGTGTTTGTGAGAGGAATAAATCTCTGTCGATACATGCATGGTTTTGCATGGTGTTAACCATGGAATGTTTGCCCAATAAAGCAGTAAAAATGAGCTATGAAGCAGTAAAAATGTCCACACTCAGAAGTAAACAGAAAGCAGTTGCTGCCAGAGACCCTTCCGGGGCTATGGGTAGCCCTAATTCTATGTGGGTCAGTCTTTACAATAGGGTAGTACCCAAAAGTTCAAAAAAAAGGGCCTGTGACTCTGAAAAACAAGGCACGGGAGGGCAGAAGAAGCTCAGTAATCAGTATGTACTAGTTGCAGAAGTGCTAAGATATGTACCTTACATAATGATACAAGATACTCTTTTCAATATATGAAATGTTACTATAATTGAGGAAATTTAATTTGCCACCTCCATGCTTATGGTTGAAGGATAACTGTTCAATTTGATAGAACAAGATTAATATTAGCAACGTAAGTGTGTGTATATATATATATAACCAAAAGGCCGAAGTGGGGATTATTTTCCACACCATCTCACAGAATGATCTGTGGGGTCAACACTTAAACTTTCTCCTTCGATAAAATGTGAGGCCTTCATTCAATTTCTCGATCTCCTACTCTCTCATTGGTTTAATTTCTCATTTGGTATCATGAGAAACTTGGATTCAAATCCTCTCAAGCTCCGACATGAGGAAATACAATGGTTGTCATCTCCTGTATGCATATACCAATACATTGGTATATGTGCACACTAAACTACAACCATTGAATTTTCTCATGTATGCATGAGAGGATTTTTTTCCAGAGAAACCCTACCCATATATAATAGAAAAGTTATTCCTAAGGTTGGCAATGGTTCATGTCACGTCTTGTTTGGGTTGTGCTAATTAGGAACCATGTCAAAATGATTCAACCTTAATCCGTCACGATTCTAAATTATATCAAAGAATATCAAACCTAACAGCCATCTTCCCATTTAATTATTACATTTATAGGAAATTGCAGGCAATAAAATGGCTTTTATTTTGCCACTCTATTTGCCATGTAATAATTTGGTTGGTATTTGAATTTGACAATTATATTTATATCACCTCATTCATATGTCAAGTTTCAATGTAATCAGATTTCACCATGTAAAAAATAACAAATAAAAACTAACCAAAAGACATTGAAAATACAAAAAGGGGAAATCAAATACATATACAATATGATTTACATACACACATCTATAGCATACAATATATCCGGACAAAAGAAACAGTAACATACAATATTGTTTGGATCAATCATTGTGAGTCTGTGACCTATGTATGGATGTCAATATATAGTTATCCCTACCATATGAAGGGGGCTGCATAACTGAAATTTGGCTATAATGGTTTTTATGTAATTATTTTAAATAATTTTACTATGTGTAAAGTAAATGACTATTAGGCATAGAAAAGTCTTAAAATATTTTACATCATATTTTATCTCCTAGAGACAAACATTGAAAATTTCTTCCAATTGAAAGTTTTACATGAAAACAAACGAAACCTAAATGGCATATATAGCACTATCAGGCACTAACAAGAGAAGGAAAAGAAAAAAAAAATTCATCTTGAGCATAGAGAAACCTTTTTCCATATTTTGTAATCAAATTAGTATAATTCATACCAAAATTCACCACTTTTCAAAGCATCCAAACTTTCCAAACCTAATTATACATAAACATATTCTATTCTAATTCCTACTAAGGTTGCATTTGGTAATGTGTTCTAGATAAACACTTTTGCATTCTCGTTCTTGGATCATAAAATACGATAGAAAAAGAAGTTTATTATGGAATGCAACTTTTAGCCCATTCTGCACTAAGAGCCTAGAATGGATATGTATCGCTCTTTGTTTCATTCTCATTTTATGTTAGTAATGCATTTCTAAGAATGCATATATACCATATGCAGCCTAAATTTTAAAACAAATAACTGAATTAACTATGAAGTCCAGATGATCACTAGATAACAAGTGGAGGGCCGGAGGCTCTTAACCATTCGAAGGGTTAGTGGCATGGATAGATAGGTTACAGGCTAGAGTCAGTGAAGGGTAAAGAAAGAAAAAAATTAGGTTGGGCTGTGATTACTTATTACCAAAAAATATATATATATATGGAAAGATAAGGAACTGGCTTTGGCTTTAGAGAGCCTCCATTTAATCATTTATTGCCGTTTCAGTAACATCTAGATGGAAGCAATATCCATTTACTATTTTTAATATTCTGTTAAAAACATAGAACATTAATGGAAGTTGTTTCAAATAGTATTTTATGAACACAAAGATGCGTTTGGCATGCATTTTCATTATTGGATCATGAAATGCGTAAAAAAACATCGGTCTACTCTAGAGTCTAGAACACACTCTTTAGCCCTTGCATTTGGAACCATGAACTCGGAAATGCCTCACTCTTTAGGGGAAGGAAAAGAGATCATATTTGTGCATTCCTAACAGCACGTCCTTGGGGAAAGAATATGAAAGGGGTCAAATTCCAAAGGCATTTAGCTGTTGCAATCTGTCTACGGCTCCCAACTTCCCTCTGTGAAGCTCGAATAATGGTTTTATGGCTTTAGGGAACCTCCTTCCTTTGCTATAGGGTGCCTCAGCCTGGTTTACTCATTCCCTTTTCTTCCACGGGAACTTCTCAAAAGAAGGAAGCCCTTTACTCTCCCCATTTTCGTTCTATTTTAGGAATGCATTCGTCATTTTAAGAATGTATTCAAAGAATGCATATCAAGGTTACCTACCAAATGTCTTCACCCTTCATGGCGTCCCCAAAAATGTTTTGCCACCTTGGGATAGGAACTTCATCATAGAAAAAGAAGTCTTAGGAGGAAGAAGGTTTCAAGTAGTAGAATTACCTGAGAGTGTGTGTGCCATGGGTTGATTAACCCTTCTGTGGTGTTGGTTTGTGTTGTATCTCTCTTTACTCAAAAAAAAAAAAAAATGAGGGGTATAAAAATTATTTTTAATTAGGAAATTCATTTAGACTGCATTTGATATGCAGTCTTGGAATGCATTCTCAATCAGGAACATATTCTAAGATGACATAAACAATATTTGGTATGCATTCTCCAAACTAATTCATGAAATGCATTAGAGAACATAATCCATTTTAGAAATAATCTTTTTATCCCATTCTTCATGATCGAAAAAGTCCCACTCCTCCCATTCTCATTTATGTTACGAATGAATTCTCTATTCTGAAATCCGGAATGCATTTCAAAAATGAATAGCAAACGCAGTACTTAACAATTCAGAACTCAGTAAGAGTCAAGAGGGATTCAAATCCTCTCCTCCGAGAGATTCGGGAAGAGGGGCGGCGGCCTAGATGGATGGCCGACACCTCACCCGAGCCCTCCATCCAAGCCGACACCCAGCCGACAAGCTGATAAAGGGTGTCAGCTCGGATGGAGGGCTCGGATTCACCCGAGCCTTACATGTAGGCCATCCAACCGGGGGGGTCTCCCTCCTCTCAAATCACTGGGAGAAGAGGATTTGAATTTGAATCAAGAGTGATAGGGGTTGTGACAACTGATAAGCCTTACTACGGCCTATAATTGAGACATCTCCTTGTCTGAAGTTCCAGTGTTTGAAAGAGGATCTATGGCACATCTCACTACGAAGCTGCTAAAAAAAAAAAAAAAAAAGCTCTTTTTTTTTTTTTTTTATCTATGACAGCCACAGTTTTTTTTTTTTTTTTTTTTTTTTTTGGTAAATGACAACCACAGTTAAAGTAAACAGAAAACAGTTGCTGCCCTCAGAAGAGAGGCTTCATTTTTGCAAAATTGCATGTGGGTCAGTCTCGAAAATAGTGCAGAACCCAAAAAAAAAATTAAAAAAAAGTTGTTGATTCTCAAGAACAAGGCATGTCCGGGCAGAAAAATATCATTATATTGTACCATAGGTTATAGAATAGTACTAAAGCTATGTACATATTAACACAACCATAAATTTCCTTTTCAATATGACATGTTATACCATGCAACTTGCAAATTTTAAATACTATTTACGTGCTTATGGTTGAAGGATAATTACCATTATGAGAATTATCTAATCTTTTATTTCCGCTATGATGTTTTGTAGGGTAGGAGAGAGAAATTTTCAAGAAGAGAGAATATAATTAAGGGAGATGTTGTAAGAAAGAATTCCCGCAGTGATATTATCGGATCTTTTTCCCACATAATAGATAACTTATTACTAAAGTTGGCAATGGATCATGCATGTGACGCATGTCCCATCATGTTTGGTCCATGTCAAATTTATTCAACCCTAAACTGTTTCCTCTCTAATTGTGTCAAAGAATATCAAACCTTATTACCCAAAAAAAAAAAAAAGAATATCAAACCTAGTATCCAATAATTAATAGGTCTGTTGGCAGTGTCAACCCATGACAACAACTCATGGCAATTATATATTGGTTTTGATTCAATGGTTAATGGAGGACCATACCAGTTAGTCATTTGACTTGTTTTATAAGTTAAAATCAAAACTTTTCTATAAATGACATATATATATATATATATATATATATATATATATATATACCCCCCGACATCAGTGCAGCGCCAATGAATGAGAATACGCGAAACATTCAACAAGGTTAGGCCTCTCTAACCAAGGTTTTGGTTCCAAGTATCCACCAAGCTGCCGAAACCGACCCAGAACAGATACAGCTACAATAGCATGCTGACACATGATCGATACTGATTAAAAAAATAATTAAAGGAAAAAGGAATCACACACCAGTAATTCCCTCTCACACACTCCCTCCTCATTAATGCTTTCTCTCTCATCCAACAGTTTTTTTTTATTTTTATTTATTATTATTGGTAGGTAGTGGCCCAAGGAGAGTAGAGCTCATGACTTTTTTTTTTGAGGTGTTGATCTTTTATCAACGAATAGTCCCCCTTGGGGTTTAGTTCTCTTGTTAAATGACTCCTGTCCTAAAGCTAAAAGTATGCTAGTGTATAAGATTCCAAAATGTCCTGCCAGCGTGTAGATCCTTCTCCCTAATTTAAAAATAAGGAAGAATAGTATATCGGATCAGTATCGGTCACAGCCGAAACTGATACAAATCAGCCAATCCAATACTGATTACTAAACCCATGGCTCTAAACATTCGAAAGCGGGCATGGATAGTTCACATAGTAAACCCAGTGAAGGGTGGTAGATCAATTTTCTAGTATTGACATAAAAATAACATCCTTTTCAAATCTCCTCAAAGCTTGGGGAGCTTGGGCACCACACTGTGACAGAAAGCCCTAGAAACTCTCCTACAATTCTTACAGGAAAGATGGTTGATGTTCTTTTCGGCCGGGGAATACAAGAGAACATACTTCCTCACCTTTCTTTCAATGAGTTGTTGCTGGACCTTCTCAATTGCAATGATGGTAGGCACCTTTTCAAGGGCGATGGTATAAACAATGAAGATGTTGATGACTGCTCCTGCCGCATTGAGATTGAAGACAAGCAACTAAAGGCACTTCTCAGTCTTCTCTTCTCACTATCATATTCATCATAAGTGAGGTCTTGAGGTACAGCAGATACCTTTAGGGCCTCAGGGAGTATGCAGTTGCAGAGTGACCCTACAGAAACATATCAATAAACATAAATACAGACTGAATTTATTGGGTGCCAATCATAGGGCAATGAGAATTTTTACAAACAGTAGAGACGATCCTAGCAATGAGTAGTGATTGGGTAAAAGCATCTAGGGGCATTTATGACAAATTCGGATGGTTCTGAGTAATCAGGATTGGTCCTTCTTAGTTCCACCTTTCTGGAGCCAGGACCATAACCATCCTCGATTAACTGATTGGGTTTAAACTTTGGAACCAATACCAATCAATAATGGATGGTTCAGCTCCGGTTCCTAATCGGTTCTTATCAAAATTAATGAGAAAAGCTAAAAGATAACAATACGACAATGATAAGGGAGAGAGAGAGAGAGAGAGAGAGAGATGTCATGTTCTTTATCAAGCCCGGACAACTCTTGTTCTTCATTATTGGGGCTTCAATTGAATTCCTAATAAATAAATAAATAAAAAGACCAAAGCATCAACCTTGATCACACCAACAAAAAAATTTACAGCATAGGTGCAATTAGAACAGGTCCTAATTGGCTCTACCTTTTTGGGGCCTGGACCAGAACTATTCCGATTAACTAATCAGTTCCAAACCTAAATCAAGCTAGTAATGTAAGACTAGGCAAAACCAGCTAACAGAAAAATAAGTCCAACTCACGAACAAAGAGGCCACAGGCCTGGTCAAACAGCAAAAAATGATCTAAATGGAGCCTCAATTTAATAATCGCAAAGCAATTAAAAAAAATATCAGCTGTGTCACCCTCTATTCATGCAAAAGTTTCAAGGCAGATGCATTTCACCTTGTGGCCAAATAAAGAGGGGGGCTCCAAAAAGTGTTTGTAATTGAGTTCAATAAATTGAAAAGTGTTTTAACAGATGAAAATATTAGAGGGAAGCCAAATACATAGTTGGCCATTGAGTTGAGTCATGAAATTTTGACATGCAGTCAATGCAATGGGTCCCCTATCCATCCATCAGCCTGAAAGGCCACATCAGTTCCTCATGAGGGCTCTATAACAGTTAGAAGAGGCCCTCTAAGTGGCCCACTTAGAAGACTTTTTCCCTGTGTTTGCACATATACACCAAAAGTCATGGCTCTCTCTTTTTCCTATTAATTTATATCTACACCCAATTTTTATTAGGCAAAACCTTGCAGCCATGATTCAAGAGATCAGAATTGGCACTGGCATTGATCGCAGATCGGATTCCGACCGGATTTGGCAAGAATTGGCCATAAATTACCTAGAATCTGCAAATTCAGATCAGCCGTATCCGATCCTGATTCCTTGAACCCTGCTTGCACCACCCCCCCCACCCCAAAAAAAAAAAGAGACAATACCATAGTCAGTTTTGATAATTTAACCTGGGCTTTTATCACACCAGAAACTGGGTAGCTGAGAGTCCCTAAATACACATGGGATCTTCAAATTGGTACCTACAATTTTCGAAACTAAACATTGCTCTACACCCATTTTAGCTTGATTGGAGGGAACATGGAAGAGAAATGAAGTGGATGAGTTTTTCCTTAGATGGTCACCCCAACACATGCCCTTCAAATGTTCCCATATAATAATATGAAAGACCTTCATATTGCCTAAGAATATTGCATGACAAAAGACAGTTCCAAAAAGTAACATGGAAATGCAACACAGATTGGGTGACCATCTGGTGTAAAATGACACCAGAGTGCAAACCTAAGTTATCAAGAATCACAATTCCATTTTAAAGTCGAACAATGCAACTATAGTCAGCCATGGTGTGTGTTGGGAATACGTCAATAAATACCTATTCTTGCAAGACGATTTACCCATTTGGGAGTTTTGTTCCCCGTCAGCTTGTAGCAGATATCTTTGCAAAAATGGTTGCAGTTCTTAACAATCAAGTGATAAGTGTCACCATTGTAGTTAGCAGAGTGCTGCTCCATGAACTCCCTAACCTGAATGGGATCCAAGCATGTCGTACCCATAAATATTGACTTCCTAAACTTGAAGCCAGGGCACTGCCGAGGATCAACCTCAAAGACACCACTTGTTGGGTAGTCGTGGGCTCCAAAGGCATATTCTACACCATGCACTGTAAAACAAGAATGGCCATTAAGAAATCTTTATTTCATCCTCCTAAAATTGTATAATAAAAGAGAATGAATATTGAAAAGTAGAGGCAACATGTAAATGACTGCCTAATCTTTCACTTAGGCTCAGTTTGTTTTGATTTAAAATTTTGAATGAAAATGTCATGTTAAATTTTTTTTCCATTGTTTGTTTCAAAGAGGTAAAATATAGTGATCTTTAAAGGGGAGAAAAAAGGAAGCTCGTCTTTCTTTTACCTCTTGGAAACAAACGTTGAATATTTTTCTAACGTATAAAATGTTTCACGTAAAAGTAAAGTTATACGTCAAAACACTTTAAAACAAAACTGCTTCTATCTATTGCAAAACCCACACACCCCTCTGCAACATTGATTTATATTCTATTGATTACCAAAGACACCCAGTAGTGTTCTACATAGAAAGGATTCACTTAAGCATAACAATCTAGCCAAATGAAAAATAAATAAATAAATCACACAAATAAAAAAAAAGTATTGGACAAGAAAAGATAGACCCCGAAGAGTCACTAAATAATGACCTAAACATTCAGATTCTACAAAATAAAATATAGATGGACACTAGTTTCTTTTTTTTTTTTTACACGAGTATATATTAACAAAACCCCGGAAAAGGGGAAAACAAACCTGGGTATCTAGAGGATAGAGTCAGGCTCCTTAAAAAGAAAGGCAAAAACCTAAAACATAGGAGGGCCCACAAGGACCCATAGAGACAAAACCAAAACCCAGCTGCCTCATCCGGAATCAAGATTCCAAGAGGAAAGAATGAATATATTCCTCTCGTCATCCAGGGAAGGGGGAGATAGGGCAGCACTGTTCCACGCACATCAAAGAAGATTGCTTCCCATATATGATCAAAAGTTCGTGTCTTAGCCACCCACATCCTCAAGTTTCTCTCAAACCATATCTGATACACTGTCACCGCAAAAGCAATCTTGACAATGGTATCGCAAGAAGACTTTCTCTTGAATTTTTTGGCTATCCATTTCCACTCTTGATCGAAAGGCCGGATTCTTCTATAGCAGGGCCAACACTTCTCAAGAATCTTTCCCCATATTCTATTAGAGAAAGAGCACTCAAAGAACAGGTGATTTACATCTTCAGCCCAGCACAGATGGCAACTAGCACTCTGAATAATACCCCGACTGTAGAGAAGCGCTCTAGTGGGGAGGGAATGGGTTAATGCTCTCTACAGGATGAAGTTGTGATGCGGAGAATGCCCTTTGCACCAAACCACATCGGACCAAGCAACTTTGGGGCTTTGAGATCTGACCCGGTCCCAAGCTGAAGACACTGAGAAAACTCCATTGGACGAGGCAGTCCAACAAATACTATCACCACTTCCGCTAGGCCTGTGAAGTATGGTGATAAAACCATCCCATGCCTGCATGAGTACACTAGAGGAAGCCCTTCCAGGAGATCACACCCCCTCAAAAATAATGGAAGTAACAGTCGCGAGTCTATCTCTTTCATAGTCAAGTTGGGTTCTTTCACCAAGGGTTGAGATCAAGGCACCTAGAGGATGCCAGTTATGCCATCATCGATGAGGGATTTGATTTAGGGGAGGGCTAGCTGTCTATGCAAGAGGATGGTTCTCCAGACCCAAGGCGAGTCTAGGCTCGCAGTGACTAACCATATAGAGTCTCTTTTCAAGTACCTGCTATAAATCCACTCAATCCATATGCTCCGCTTTTTCGCTGCCACACACCATACTAGCTTCATGATACACGCCTTGTTGACCTCCTTTATTCTCCGAAGACCCAATCCCCCTTCCTCCTTTGGGAGGCAAACCTTTGCCCAGCCAATGGAATGAAAGAAGTTATTGTCATCTGCACCTCTCCACAAGAAGGCGTTCATCAGGCTTTCAATCTTTTGGATGATAGTGCACGGGAGACTGAATACCCCAGTCCAATACAAGTAGGAACTTTGCATGACCACTCTAACCAACTCTAGTCTACCTGCATAAAATAGGAATTTGGCTTTCCAAAGTTGTAGCTTTTTCCGAAGTCTGTCAATGATAGGGGTGCAATGGTGAGTAGAGAGTCTTGCTGAAATCAGAGGCAGCCCAAGGTAAGACACTGGTATCCTACCCAAAGGAAATTCCACAATATTTCTTAGATTCTTTCGAAGCAGATCTTCTATACTGGCAAGGAACAAAAGGGACTTGTGCCTGTTGATATGTAAACCCGACATAGAGCTAAAGGAAATAAGCACATCAGCAATGTTCTCAAAAGGATTTCACATTTCCTTTAGAGAATATCATAATGTCATCCGCAAACGCCAAGTGGTCAATTTGATAGCCGTGCACCGAGGGAAGTAATCAATATGCCTTTGCAGGGCCTTCAGGTGGATATATCTTGAGAGGCCTTCTAAGGCAATAGTAAAGAGGAGGAGAGACATAGGGCATCCTTGCCTAATACCTCGTCGCGCATTGAAGAATCCCACAGGACTACCATTGACAAGAACTTAGAATCTTGGAGAGGAGATACAATACCAAATCCACTGGCAATAAGATCTAGTGAAGTTCATTCTGGCCATTGCCTCCATAAGGTATTCCCATCTGACATGATCATAAGCTTTATGGAGATCAATCTTGAATATAGCTGCCGGAGAGTATTTTTCCTATCAAATCCCCTAGCATGATCATTACAAGTCATGATATTGTCTACAATATTACGACCTCGGATGAAAGCCGACTGATTAAGACTAACAATATCACCAACCACCGCATTCAATCTAAGGGCAAGGATTTTGGCAATAATCTTGTAGACAGTGTTGCACAAAGAGATGGGTCTAAAATCACCAATGGAGCAGGCACCTTCTTTCTTGAGAATAAGGCACAGGAAGGTTTGGTTAACTTCGCTGACTTGAGCCGGGTTAAGAAGACACTGATTTCTTGTTAGCCCATTATAAGGAAGAATTAGACACACAAGGCACCTCACACATTGGCAGCTGAGTTAGCAGCCCAAAGAAGCTCCACATGTTTACCCTTTTCATTGGGGAGAAAATTCACCGCACTGTTGGTCGTCGAGGGAAACATCAGATACATGAGTAACATAGGTTAACAAGGGTAAGGATATGGTAAACATCACCAATTTAGTGAATCATATGTCTAAGTGACCAGTTGAGAAGATACCGCCTATGCAATAGGAGTGGTGTAGATGAGTCTCGAAGTGCTTCTAGAATGATATGCGATGAAAGCATAATGTTAAAACTTAATCAAAACTTTTAAGACAATAACTGACTGGCCATGCTTTGGAGATAAAAACACTCACAATCACAAATATATATATATATATATTTGCAGAATTAGTATAGCTGAGGATGTTGTTAGAACCAATAGGTGGCAAGAAGAGATAAAATCAATGGAAATGGTCCCATCATATTCAGAAGACCTTTTAATATCGGTAAGGGGTACTGCAGTGCAAGAAGAGGGAAAAATTACCAGGGGAAGACTAAAAGAAGATGCATCGAGGTAGTCCAAAGAAAATGAAACTTACAATATTAAACAAAAGATACGTGCTAGACAAGGCGGGACAACAGAAGAGGATTCTTGTAGCCAATCCAACAAGGCTTTGTTCAGTTGAATTTCATATATCAGGTATTATATGAATAAGGGCTTGCCTAACTGTAGAATAAAAAACATTTCTTTCATTTTCAGATTGTGTAAAATACAGTTCTTTTCTTAAATCTTCAAATATTAATATATCATGGAGGAAATAAACCTGCTTGGGGCTTAAGGTTCACTAGAGAGAGGAGAAACCACAAAGTTTATTCTTCTTCTTCTTCTTCTTCATGATACCGTATGATGGAGACAACCCCTGAAAAGGTATGCCCTCCCCTAGCTCTGCCCCCTCCTCCTCCTGTTTCTTATTCTTCTTCTGCTTCTGCAGTGGCCACTCCTTCCTCTCTTATTTCCTTCCTTTTTCCCTTCTCCTCCCTCTTTTTCCATTTTCCCTGGGGTTTTTGGTCAAGAATATGTTGTCCTCGCATTAGGACAAAGATAGTGTTGTCCAAAATTAAAAGAGAGAGAGAGAGAGGGTTTCAGGCCTGGGTTTGACCATTCGGACAAGACCTAGCTGTTCAAATTTGCAATAGAGATAAGATAAGCCTTGGTTAATAAGTTAAAATATGTTTAGCTTACTTTGCAAAAGTTTTGTAATTGACCAATATGTTTTGAGTTCAAGTCTTGAAAAAATATAATGTTCGACATTAATTACACTCTTAATTATACTGGACAACAGCAGTACCTTATCTGATTCTTCCCATGCAGGTACGCCACTGCATCACATAAATTCTGACAAACCAGGTCTGATAGGGACAATCCTAATAGAAACTGAGTTTTACATGGAGACACGTACTTTGTCCAAGACCAGGGTTCAAAGCGGATCTTGGCTGAACAAATAGCCATAGAGTCATAGACATCAAGTTGTCTGACCCAATCCTGGATCTGTCCAAATTTTTGCCACCCTTACTTATCATGTGACTAAAGTAAAAAAAATAGAAAGCTCCCTTCACTTGTAGCAGCAAAGAGAGTTGCTAGAAACTTTTTCTGGTATGCTTATATTCCATCAAAGAAATCCTTGGAGAGGAAATATCACATTCCATCTTCTTTTTTTCTATGGATGGCATACCTAAACAAAATTCTCAGTACTGATCATTTGATGTCTAGTTGAATTGTGTTGAACATGCACTTCATACCCAGACAGATTAAGAAAGAGTAAAACACAATTACTACACTTTGCTAGGTGAATTGGGAATCTTTGCTACAGCAATTTGAAGTTAATCAGGGCCACATGGCTGTGTTCAAAGGCATTGAATCTCCAATCCATAGATGGCCATCCAAGGAATTCGGCCAAAGGGAAGGACTTTATGGAACTTTGTAGTTCCCTTCAATGTATGTAGAAGTGTATAAAAGTTCAACCTATGTAAACAAAATGAAGATGCAGGTACAGGTGTTGGACTCAGACACGGATACAGAGTTTTGGATTCAGCAAGGATTCAGTGACTAAAACGAATATATAGTCTTTAAATATTTTAAATTACAAAACAAACTCTATAACTAATTTTGTAAATTATAAAAAATAATAATTCTATAACTAATATAGGAGGGCCCAAATTAAATATAAACATAATTAATCCAAACTATAACATATTTTATCAATCCCATGTATGGAGAAGAATATTCTGAAATAGAAGTTCTTAATTTGGTTATATTCTCGGCTGTGGATCTTACGTCTATTGGTCTTTGGTTTTATAATAAAAGGACTTCAGTTAGGATCCATAGGTATAGCTATAAACCCTGGACCCTTATTCAGCCCTGTTTGGTTGCATCTTTGGCATATTCCAACTGCACTGAAAGTCAGATTTTTGTTCTGGATGCTTTTCCATAATCGGGTCCCTCACTCCGAGCTCTTCACATCTTGGGGTCTTCATTCGAATCCTCTCAGTCCATTCTCAATTGATACTGATCATATTTTCAACAAATGTCACTTTGCATTACAACAAGAGCAGAATATTCTGTTCACAGTGATGGCGTGATCAGCGTATCATTGATTGGTCAACTTTTATTTTCTTTTCTCAGCCCCGTGATATCCAGAGAAGAAGGATGGTTTGTTTGGCGTCTACCCTTGTCTGGCACATTCGGATTGGGTACACTCAAGCTGTGTATGGTGGTGCTTCTGTTTCTGTGGATAATACTGTTCAACGAAGCTGTGAGCTTGTGTCTTCCTTTTGGGGCTGCTTTCCTGTCTCTTTAAGACGTTATTGGATTTCGTGGTGTGGTCGCCTCCACCTTTTACTCATCAAAATCAATGTTGATGGTTCAATGTTGGGTGCTCCAGGATCTTCCGGGGTGGGCGCAGTTTTCAGAGATTTCTGTTGGTCAGATTTTGATGGGCTTCTCGACCTTTTTGGGTCTTAACTTTGCTGTAGTCGCCGAAGCTTTAGCTGTTCAAATGGCTCTTCAGAGTGCTTCTATCCTTGGTTGTCAATCTATTGAGGGGGAATGTGATAATCTGCTTGTGGAGTGTCTTCTGTACCTTGGCGATCTCTCACATTATTTAAGATTGCAGGTGATTTATGCAAGGTTTTGAACTTGTCTCCTTTAAGCATATAGTTAGAGAAGCTAATGCTGTCGCAGACAACTTGGATAGACTTGCTTCTACTTCCTGTAATTCAGTTTTTTCGAGAATACCCTTACCTTGTAGCTGACGCTTGTAATACTCCTACTAATAGGTGGGTTTCTTCTCTATCTTAAAAAAGCTCCTTATTTACCCCACACATACACAACCAGAAAAGAAAAAAAAAAAAAAAAAAAAAAAAAAAACCAACTAGCCCCATTTAAATTTAGATCCACTCAACAGAACCTGAGATACCAGATGAATACATTACATATCTATGTCCATTTACCCTCTTCTAAATTAAGATAAAATAAATCATCAGTCAAAATCCAGAAAAGGCTTTAATCTTAAGGGCTAGTAGATGGACTTTTCGAAACCAAATAAAAAACCTTGCATTCTCATTTGCATCTTCCAAAACCTCAAACTGGCATCCCACGGTATAATCACCCAAATGCGTTCTTGTTTTAGCTTCACCGAGTTTCAGAACATACAAGCAGCACTATGGAGTTCAAAATCCACTTAAAATTTTTGAATATATTCGAAAAGGGAGTACTTTCACCTAAAAAACTTAGATACTCCAATAATTAACAGATTGTGATCTTCCATCTTCCATGTAATATGAAGTTCTTTTTCCTAAACGAATAAATAACTTTATTAGAAAGAACAAGAAATGATAAATCCCCAGAAGGCTAAGGCAGCAGCCCCCACAACTGACAAGATAACAAGAAGAAAGAAAGAAAAAACCACTAAGGGACCTCTCCTTGTACGGTAGCTCACTCTTTGATCACGACTCTGTCATGGTATCTCCTATATTTTGCAAGAACAGATCAAGTTTGTCCAGGAACCTACCAATCCTTGATATATGCATAAAGAATGAGCTTTTGATATTCTATTTATCTTCCATAAAACTGTGGCCAAAAAAATAGATGGCATGATTATAACTTAGAATCATATATTTCCCTTCCATTTTCTATCCATAATGAATAAACAAGAAATTAGAATCCCAAGATATCATCATAATGAAACTAAATTAGAACAGACATTCAAGATCTAGAAGAGAAATAACGATCTCTTCCCAAAAACTAGAACGAAGATCTAAGATACATGAAGTTAGCAAAAACTACCTTCCACGCCAGAGTGAAAGATCCCAAGGCCTGCCCAATAGACATAGCCATTCATGGGAGTCAAGTCATACACATTGAGAAAAACAGGGGTGTTGCCCGGACCAAAGCTCGCTGATTTCACTTTTGAGAACATGCAAAAACGAGTGGCTGCTTTGCCTCTCAGACGAAGAGGCATGATGGAATTACAGCCCTTCTTGGATCCTGATTTCATATTTCCTTTAGTAGGGAAACCAGGAATTGGTCAATGCCCAATTCCAACCTGCATAGATTTGGATAAAGAGAAGCATTAGCCATCCTCTGTGTACAGCAGAATCTATGACAATGAGAAATAATGGAGAAGAGTCAAAGCCAAGAGAAAGGACACATGCAGTCAAAACCTCCAGGGTTTAATTTTAGTCTGAACACCAAAAGTACGATCTTATCCTCATGATTTATTAAGAACTACTAAATGAATCCCCGATTTTCTGATAAATTACACAATTCAGAAGACAATTAAATTCCATAATGCATATTACACAAATATTGGTTCAAGAATTATAAGTTGAAGTGGATATGGAATTTCAGACTTGACAAATCTCAAATTTTATGGGTATTACTTTGAGAAACCGAGGTTCCTCTGTCATTGAAGGGATTGCATTAGATAGAGCAGGGAGAAAAGTTCTTCTCTACTAGGGCCTCATGTACTGGGTGATTATGTTTACAACAGGCTTGAACCTCACATTTTAGCCCTAAGACACTTGAAATCTCTTAATGCATCTAGTGGTTGAGACTCTTCCACCGTGATTGGAAAACTGACTCCAGGCCCACAGAGAAACACAAAGCTCATCACATCCCTATTTTGGTCTTGACACTAAAAACAGATTTTCTTTCTTTAAAATTTCACATTTTGTAATTTGGATATTTAATTTTGAAACCACAATATCATAGCCCAGTCCTCATCGTAAATTGTTCTTTAAATGTGTAAAAGTATGACCTAAAGCCCAACATCACCAAAAATTTCTCTTTGAAACAGAAGCAACACAGAAGAATTTTGCATACTACATGACCATTATGGATACTGCATTTTCTAAGGAAATAACAAAAATTTGGAAACATGCAATGCACTGCACTCTTCTAACACAGAAATCAGGAACAAAGAAACAACGAGTCCATCCACCGAATAACCTCATTTCCAGAAATTTGTCAAAATCAGGGAAAGAAAAAAAAGAGAGAAAGCAAGGTATCACACACATTACATCAATCAATAAGAAGATGAGTAGATAACAGAAAGAGGGAAGGGAGAAGGGAAGAAAACCCACCAACAAATTTGCGCAGGGAATTCATGTACATAAAAAAATTAGAAAGAAAAATAATCATTTAACATCACAAATCAAGTAGATCCGAAACACACAGCCAAAGAGCGCAAAGAAAAGCCAGCAGTCCCAACCAATTACAAGAACATAAAGAGAAAATAAAGGAAAACAACTACAACCCGCAGAATAAAATTGAAAACCAGAGAAACCCCCTCACCTGTTGGGAGAAAACACCCATTAGAGCCCAAGAAAAATGACTTCAACCACAATGCAAGCCTATCACCTTCCACCCCCAAGACCCATTTGTGGGAGGCGAAGCTGTGCCGAAAACCCCTGCATTTCTAAATAATCAGAAAACGAAACCAGAAACCAAGCACCTAAGGAGAAGTAAATGCCAAGATTCTCTGTCTCACAAGTTCTATGTTGCTCTGCTTTTTCTTTCCCAACCTTTTTCTTCTACAAATATAATATTTATTATTATTATTTTTTTTTAATCTCACTGCTTAAGATCGTCTTTCGTTTAAATCTCCCAACGTTTCAATTTAATAATTCAACTCAGAATAATGACTGGTATTTTTCAAACTTTTTTTTGTAGGTAATTCGAGAATCTCACCTGCAAGTTTGTATCAACAGCAAGGCTCCACACCCTCATTATTAATCCCTTTTTCCCTACATTTGACCTTCTTTCTTCGAAAATGACGGGTACTTTTTCCAAGACTTATCTTCTTTATTCTTTTTCTGGTGCTAACTGCTATTAATGTAAGCTTCGGCTTATTCCATCCATAATCCATTTCGCTTTTCACCAGCCCAATGATTTGGTATATTTAATTTAAAATAAAATTTAGAGATGTTAATGGATATTATATGTATATGGATATGGATTTAAATGGAATTTGGATTTTTATTTTCTCCATACTAGTCTAGTTTCATGATTTTTTTTTTCCTTCAATCTATGGAATCTCCAAAAACTTCCAAGGTGATTGGTTACTTAATTTTTTTACTATTAATTAAATATCTATATGCAAATAAATATTGTTATCTGAATTTGAATTCAAATACCCTTAGATGAACTAAATTCAACTTTTTGATTATTCATTTACATCTTTAGAGATAATGTTTATGCTAAGTTGACAAATCCATTCATATTCGAATTCACATCAATGGTTTTAAACTCAACCTGTCTCTTACAAAAAAATTGACTGATCAACTTTACTAGTTGCATAAAAATAGATCAAGAAACGATCAGTTGAAAAAATTTTAGGTTTGGAATTTATTGTCCTTGTCATAAATAAAAAAAAAAAGGCTCATGCGCCGTCGGTAGGTCTAATCCCACGTTGAGTGTTTGAGTATAAATTTATGTGAATATATAACATTTACGATGTCATGGGTTGTTTATCGTTTTAGTGTTCGTGTGTGTTGTCTCTATTTTTCTAAAAAGAATAAAAATTCATGTATCGTTTATGGGTTAAATCTACAATCAGATGTGCAAGTAAATTTATATAAAATATATGACATTCCGTGACAAAATAGTTTATTAGATTTAAGCAGGCATAAATAACCTAGTGAGAACCAGACCTTTGATGGGTTGTGACTAATGATGTAGTTAGGCTTATAGCAATAGGAGAAATAAAAAATTGATAATAAGATGTGTAATCAAGTTGGATGAATCTGATTATTACCCAATCAAAAATTGGAAGTTATTTATAATTAATTAATTTTGTATTTGTAATAGTTTATTCATCTATTTATTTATTGGACCTAACTAGAATGGCCTGATTAAGCGGGGCCCAAGTCAGGAGGAAACAGAAAAAAAAAAAAAAAAGCTGTCATTTTCAACTGATCAATCATAGCTACACAGATCATGTTGTGGTCCCCATTTCCCCACTTCAAGAGTACTATATGGGTCCCACTTCCAAAATTCTAACAAATTCATTGCATCTTTCTTTCTTTGGCCTTCAATCAAATTATATTTATTAAATAATAATAATAAAAAAGAAAAGGGTTGACAGAAACAATTATAAAGTTAGTTTTGTTGCTTCGGACGCCCTGGATCTTGTCGCCGGCTGTGTCAGTTGTTCATCGAATAGATTGGGATATTCGACACACACGTCGATGTATTTCAACCCGTTTAATGGATGATTGATGGACTAGGTGATGGGAGACGATCTTTTTCCACATCTCCATGTCGATTCTAAAACCTCATTCCTCGTAGTCATCTCAAAAATCTTTGCAGTGGGGCTCAAGTTGGTATCCACGAGGGGCAGAAGTAGACACACATTGTAAAGTGATCTACTAATAATATGTGGATTTGGAGTTTTGAATGGTGTTAAAATTAGAAGCGTCCATGGGTTGGTCCGAGTCAATTTTGGTCCGAGCCAAATTATTGTCGAGCTTTAAGGGCCTAACTGAAACATATTCAATAAGATGTTCAGGCTGGGTAGACTGTACTCTGCACATTAACTAATGGATTGGTTTGGTTTCAAATAGTTATTGAGCTTAGTTTATTGAGTTGTTATCGGATCAATTCGTGTTGAAAGCCCGATAGAAAACCATTAAGCCCATCCAGAAGGCTGAAGTAGTAAAACTAGGGTTTAATATTTGGTCTAAATCGGTCTGGTTTGGACCATTATTAGGTTCGGGCTCATCAGTCTTATTTTTTGGGTCAGCTTCGAACTAGCATAGATCAGACCGAGACCGATAGAATATGTCATACCTCAACCCGAAACATGTACGATAAAGTTCGATTCGGATTGGTTAAGGGTTAATTTGGATCAACTTGGTCCCAGTTATTGGTTCGGTCCCAAAATTGACATCCCTAGTTAAAACAGTGCAGTTTTGATTTTACGGTTCAATTCAGGGCATATAGAGGTCGAACTGAAATCAAACGGTTTAAAATGTTTACTAAAATCGTTTAATATTCAGTTCGGTTTAATCGTTTTTCCTTCTCAATTCTTATATAATAAGAGTCAAACGCGATAAGATAATAAAATATTATTTTCCACTATTGTGATGTGCATCAGAGTATCAAACAAGCCAAAATACAATTCATACTCATAATTAATAATTTAATATATTTAAGGAAAAATTTCATCCTCTCCTTTGTACTTTATTTTTAAGCCATCCAACCTCCAACTTTGCTATTAATTTCACGCATCCTCTCATTTATTAAATATGTATCA
Organism: Protea cynaroides; assembly: GCA_028583415.1. Classification (NCBI taxonomy): domain Eukaryota; kingdom Viridiplantae; phylum Streptophyta; class Magnoliopsida; order Proteales; family Proteaceae; genus Protea; species Protea cynaroides. The sequence goes on from CM053272.1 coordinate 45,458,514, forward strand.
CACAAACCCTGTCAGTCTGTTAAATGATGATGTGGTATCATTTATAATTTATCCAACAGTCAATTAATCTTAATTAATATTGATAGGGAAGTTGTCATCTTCTCCAGTCCTATACCTTTTGATTTAGAGATATCTGCGCTTTATACGTTTACATGGCAACAATAGATGATTTTTGGGATTGGCTTTTACTGAAGAAAGGACTGCCATAAAACAAAATGGAGTAACAAAAGAGTGGTTTTTTCTCCGCAAACAGAAGGTTGAGGAGAAAAAAATGAGAATAGTTCACCTGCATGTACTTGTATCTTCCCTAGGATCCCTTCACTGTCCATATCTAGTGGGTCCCACATCACATCGACAGTGATGGGATCCCATGAATAATACATGTACATGCAGGTGATCCAAACTCAAAAAAATGATTATGTGACAAAGAATAAAAGGTCGTTTCAGAAGCTTCCATAACATTTTAGGACCTTAAATCACGGAGGCTACATCGCTGAAGAGTTTCGATCAAGAATGTTCTTGTTGTTTAATGGAAGCTGAAAAGTTGTTGAGGACCGGTATTAGTCTTTTAGATGGATTCATGGGATACATTTTTAGAATCTCTACGGAAAACTCAAAAGTGGGAGGTGCCTTCATCAAGACCAATCCCAAGTTGCCTTCATCCAGTCTAGACTCACCAACTAGTTATGAGTTCTTTTCCGGAAACAGTTGTAGTAGCCTTGTACAGGAGGCTCAACTTTAGTAAAACCTAGGGAATTTAATGGGTTTATTGAAAAATTTGCTAAGAAAAAGAGGAAGAACTAGTTCAGAGAAATCGGACAAGACGGAATGTCGAAGTCGAGGAACTGTAGTCAACAGGGAAGACGAACTTATATGGGAAGGTAGTTATGTAAGACCCGCACTCCACTAATCCGGTTTAACTATGTCGTGTCAGGTCTTCCCATCATTCTTGAAACAAGTGGACCAAGCGTGTGAAGATGGATTACAAACCAAGTATAAAAATCGACTCAACAGTCAAAACTGTATACATATGGTCGCATACTTGGGTAGATATGGTCGACCATATGAAAAAAAACAATAGTCACTGATCAATGACCCTATGGACCGTAGCCATCGATCGTGAGACCCCAGATCAGATTTCGAGTTTTGAAAACTTTCTTAAACTAAGGGATTTCTTTCATAATTGAAAGATGACTATATATGGAGAGTTTTCCTCTATATAAAGGACGTCCCTCAATCTTTTTCACTCTTTTAGAACATTAGTAAACCCTAGAGAAAGAGAAAGGAAGAGAATGAAGAGAAGGAGAAGAAGAAAATGCTAAGGAGAGGATTTTACTGAGAAGAGATTGACTCTTTATCATAGACAAAGGTATGAATCTAATCTTTAGAGATGTAAACTCTAAGGATTAAGACTTTTATATAGGTTAGGAGATATCAACCTATTATGATTTATGTGATTCCTTGAGAAAATCTCAAGGATAACAATGAGGGATGAGTTTGATGATTATGATTGATAAGAAATTATTAATGATGACCTTAGGATAAACTCAATTGAAGAGTAGAGGATTTGATCTAGGAAGAACTCGAATTGCATGTAGTCTGTGACCAGAAATATCAAGGTTACAGCTACGGTCAACCATAAGATGACCAGCATTATCAGAGGATCGACCATAGGCATTCGGAAAGATTCATGAATCATTTTGTCGCGGCTATAGTCGCACCATATGCGACCAAAGGGTAACAACCGTAGACAGTAAGGTCGACACAGTATGAAATCATAGGACCAATCAGACACCTATCAGTGTTCTGTTTCGATTTTCGACTACTATAACATGTTACATATGAACCCTAACTTGAATTCATATAACTTTTATGTTGTTAAATTGATTGAAAGAGAATTATGATTCTTGAAAAGAGATCGAGTATTGTTAACAGGTGAGGGAACAAGACCTAAACTAATTAGATAATAACAAGCTGTTTTATTTTTATTGAGTCCAATGTCATGATTGATTCTATGCGTGTATTCTAGTAATGTGCATCTCACATGTCATCCAATATTCATACTATTACTGCTCATGCATATTATTATGTTTATTTATAACATGATGATGATGATGATGATGATGATGCTAGGAATAAATATGTGATTATATGTGTGTGATTGGTGTGTTGAATGTGAGTGGAGCATCAGGGGGAGGACGTGGCATGGTGGTCTTTGACCTCGTCACCAGACTTTAGCTCTATCTTTACTCAAGTCTTGCCCACTAACATCGTGGTATCGTCATTATCTTAGCAAAACTATTACGTCGTAGGGCATCAAAGGAGGTGGTCTCGGACCGTGTAGTCTTTCACTCTATCGGGGGACCTTAGCTCTATCTCTATGAACGTATTGAGGGATGTTGGGGTGAGATTTTAGATACACTGTTTGGCATTAGGATTGGTAGTTGCGAGTCCAATTTACAAGCCCTCACCAATAGGAGCTTATGTGTTGGTATAGGTAGGACATCAGGAAAAATATTAGCGGTGTTTAATCCAGACACTTTAGCTTTATCTCTATTCCATGGTGGGTGCATGTGAGACGACAATGATGTTTGATCCATTGGACGGATTCACACACTTATGTACAGTGCGGGGGCCACCAAACCTTCCTATAGCACATTACAAACTTAAGAATCAGATCAAAGATATAAATTGAATACATGCATATGTTTGTTGCATTGTTTTATTTGCTCACTGAGTCGTGATATGTGTTCACCCTTTCGACGTCGAATATTTTTAGTTGATGATGCAGGTCTTACTATTGAAGACTATATGAATGCGTCGATGTATGGACACGTTGCGACCATGGACGTAGAAGCTATTGAAGATACGCATGATTAATCATGCGAGTGCAACTAGTGCATATTCGATTAGTTTAGCTATATTTGAGTCTTGGAACATGTAATGGATTAATTATTTTTATGTCTTGAGTTTTGGAGATAATCGAATTAATTATTTATTATCATTGTTAGACACTCAGTTCATTATCTGTAAGATTTTCGTTTATTTATTTATTACCTCTGATTATTACTGTGGAATATATGTGTAGTTTGATATAGTGGGTACGATTTATTACTGTGGAATGTGTGTGGTTTGATATAGTGGGTACGATTTATACGAGATCCTGATTGAACCGTTGATTTATTGAAGGTTTATCACACTAATCTGGTTAAACCAGAATTGAAATGTGACAAGTTAAGTCATTTTGCACTTTCTATTAGGGGATGCGATCGAAATTAATTCAGTTGAAGATTAGATGACTTAAAAGTAAAGTAAAAAGAGAGTGAATGAAATTTTTTCTAAATTTAATATTATTCTCTTCTATGATATGTCGAAGTGATGCACATTTAATTCATTAATACTTAAAAAAAAAATCTTTTGAATATTAATAAGGTATTAAATTTTCATCATTACTCTTCCAGCTGAATGAATATTTAAAATATCTTTGTCGTTGTTTGAAGAATCATATTCAAGCACGAAAAGCATATATTTATCAACATGTTTATTGACAACAAGATTTTCATGTAGCCATGTTTGATTCACTTTAAAATTTTCGGTATATTTTATATAAAAAATTTTCGCCCATATAAAATTCTTTTGTTTTTCCAATTTTTTTTTTGTTGTTGATATTTTACATTATTTTACATTAAAACAATTAATAAAAAATCTAATTTTCCATATCTTCTTTTTATATCTTAGACAATATTAATAAAGTCAACTCATTAATATATCCATACATCTATGTTGATCAGATGGCAGACTCAGCAGTCTCCCGTGAACAAATTACACACATTTACATGAATGTGGGACCCTATTTCTAAAGTATGAGAACCACCTGAAAAATGTAAGACCTACACCCTATTGATGGTAACCTCCAAAAGTTTGAGATAGCTTCCAGCTAGAGAGAGAGGAACAGACTGAAAGACAGATAAATTATAGGATGGGTATATTTAAAAAAATATTATAAAAAAAAAAAAATAAGGAGGATCTGTGGGGCCAGTGACAACTTACGGTTTGGTGCTATTTGTTGCCCAAACCTCAAAACTAAGGGGCAAGAAGCAATCGTGTGGTGGGACCTAATGGCCTTCGGGATTATTTCCCCAAAACAAAGTAGGGTAGTCTTTTTGGTGTTTCATCTCATTATCTTAGGCTGTGTCTGATATTAGCTTCAAGCATTATTGAAAGAGGGAATATTGAAGATAAGAGCAAAACTCTAGAAAAAAAGTTAAAAAAATAAAAAATAAAATTATGTTTTAAAGCAAGAAAATATTACTTCATATTATGTTTTAGAGCACTCGATCCCCTGTTGCAATTCGTAATTGCAAGCCTCTTCATGACAAAAAGATGGATGGTTCTCGAGTTTTTTTCGAAAAAGATGGATGATTTTAAAAAATATTAAGATTACCATTTTACCCTTCATTTTAGAAGGTTTAGAACACGTGATCACTAAAGTTTGGGCAAAAATTGCTATCCCATCTCTTTTTGGCGAAAATCAAAAAGAGGTTGCAATCTCTTTTTGATTTTTAGCTTGTTTTAATTTTTTTTCTTTTATAAATAACCTCTAAAAATCATACCAAACATCTATAAAAAAAAATATCAGGAAAATGAAAACAAAATTGATACCAAATACAGTTTTAGCTTTTGCTTCCATTTTTGACAAACCTTTTCTGGTCCACCCAGTTTCACTCGGGTTTCCTTCAGACCTTATCATGTCCTTTTGTCTCCGGATGTAGCCATGGTTTAGAGGATGGTGACCCTTGGGTTTGAACCCCTATCCAGTTAAAATTAAGGGCGAAAAAATCCGGGGGGGGTAGTCAAGTGCCTTAACGTTTCTCTTGGTTACAGTTGACTCTCCTAGAAGCAAAAGGACTTACTTGTTAGGTTAGGAATTTTCTTCTCAGCTTCACCTGTTTCTTATCATGGAGGTTATATTGGCGTGATGGTAACGAACGAAAAACCGATATGAAAATACAATTTAAAATCTATGAATTAAACAATTGATTGTCTTTCTTTCAAACTTCGGCCTAAATTCAAAATGAGTTGAAGTTTGGAATTCTTGTGGGGGCAATTTCACTTGATTGTCAATTTGTAAATTATAATTCAAAATAATTATTATATATATATATATAATCATGATCAAATGAGGAAAAGATGAAGGAAGTGCTGACGTGGGAATTGTGGGCCACATCAGCCACAAAATATTCCAACCATATGATTGAATATTTCCCTAAAGTTGTTTTTTTTTTTTTTTTCAAACCACCCTCCCATACTTTATAGGTGTTTGGATTTTTAAAATTTCCTACAAAGACTATACTGAAGAATTCAACCAAAATGATGGATTTGCATGTGAATAGATACCAACAAACAAACATCATGTGCCAAATCCATCAAACAAAAATCATGTGCAAAAGTAATAGGTCTCACTTATTTTTGTTCCACTTTACTTTCCATTTTGACCCACAATTTCACTTTCTTTCACTTTCCCACACTACCAGATTCTTTGGATAATTAGCAATCATAACCTAATCATCTATAATCTTCTATCAAAATAGACCCGCTGATTGTGCTAGTTGATGAATTATTAGTGAACTCATTAGATGCGTTAACACGTAACGATGGTCGTAGATCAGCTAATGTTTAGGGAGTACGAAAACTATTCCTGAGGAACTAAGGATGTTTCAATATCGACAACAGCTCTCGCTGAAGGAATTGTAGCAGCTCTATTGAATTAAATGCCATCTCAACCACTACTTGACAAATACTTATGTTGTGGGGATGAGGAATCTTTACCAACCAAGCAAAGGAAATAATTCAAATTTATCGGTTGGAGAAAGTTTTTTCTCCACCTGTCTAAATATTCATCCACCACTAAGATCTCATTATTATTTTTTTTTCTAACGACGAATATCCAAACCTTCAGTCTGCCTAGTCCCACAGGCCCATACTGACCTCACAACTACATGGACTAGGTCATTCCAAGGTTAAATGAGAATCATTCTACTTGGACCCAAAATAGAAACGAAAGAGTACTTAACATGCTCATAAGAGTGGCCCCAAGACAGTAAGAAGGGTAAAATTAAGAACATTCCGCTTTTTGAGGCGTAGGCTCTTTATCAACTGATCTAATCCTTTGGGATTAATTACTTCTCCGATTAAACGAATGCCCGAACTATTTTTTCCATTGCTACAGGAATTCCATCGTATCCAGCGACATGAATGTCCGAACTACCTTTCTATTGTTATAGGAGTTCCATCGTATTTCTTCAGTAGGGAATAAAATTTTTGCAACAACAGTGTGAGATGCTTTCTCATGCCATTTCACATTCTAGTTATGCAGATTATGCACTGATACTCTCTCTCTTTTCTTGGAACAGAAATCGTCTCCCGCCTGTGGTTTGGGCGGGAGATTGGGCAGCCGAATGGATGGCCGCCAAGCGGCACTCGGAGGGATCCGAGGCCCTCCATCCGAGCCGACCCCCGGTCGACAAGGCGGCCGGTTGGGGGTCCGCTCCGATGGAAGACTCGGATCCCTCTGAGTGCCAGATGGCGGCCATCCATCCGGGCCGCCCAATCTCCCGCCCAAACCCAAGCGAGAGACGATTTAGATCCCTTTTCTTGACATTGTGAGCCCTTCGCAAAATGTTTTTTGCATCATAATTGATGTGGTAATAGATTCCCTCTCCTCCCAAAACTGGTGGAAGGAAAATGGCAATGGAATAAAACAAGGAGACCCATTTCCTTGTACGATAGAGACATGCCTTTATGAAAAAACAGTACCAAACATAACCCCGATTGCTGTTAAAATCAATGATTGAATCAATGATTAAGGTTGACTAGGCCGTTACATACTAGCGGGAAAAAAACAAGAGAAAAATATAAAGAAATACAAATTGGAACATCCCTCCAGGGTTTTATATTTTCACCAAGCTTGTCAGAAAAAAAATTGTATGTAGCACTCTGTTATAGCAGATTGCATCAGTCACATCTTGCAATGCACTCCCAATGATTAAGATTGACTCTACTACACAAAAATGTCATAGATGATCCTAGCCCAAGCTTGTCTTAAAACTCATGATTGGATTTGGATTGGGATTAACCATCACTGATTTAAAAGGTGGAAATGAGTCAAGCATTCGATTAAGATCGGTCCTATGACTAAAAATGGAGGGGAGAGATAGAAACATAAATAGACGGAAAATCTTATTTTACAACGAATTTTTCAATTTAAAACAATGAAAAATCCTATTTTGTTGAGATTTTCATTGTTCACCATTTTACATAAAAACAAATGAATCTACCCGGCTTACAAATCTACAAGGAGGGATTTGTGTGTCATCTCTTTCTAAACTTGATCAAGTTCATAAGTTCATTTTGGAGTGAGTCCTTGACATGATGCTCTTGTGTCTCTCATATTTTACAGATACCCTTTGCATATTGTTATGGTCGAAAATCGTCCGTCGGTCTGCGATCCGAGCAACCTGCAATCACAAAGATAAGACAATGGAGTTGGACGACTAAGCCCCGGGTACACTCCGATACTTAAGTCAGATTCTCAATGTAAGCAGTCAAGAGATAGCAGGAAGTTATCTCCAGTTTAAAGAAAGAGTGGGACGATGAGAGAGTTTGAGCGTGCGAGAGGGAATGGAGAGATTGTTAGATGATTTATCTTGAGGGATCGTCCTCTACTTATAGAGATTGGGAAGAAGCATGGAGGCACCAGGACTCAGGGAAGTAGATCGCCACTAGGACTGCCAAGTGTCGCTCTGAGGGACACCCGGGTCATAGACTCCGAGTAGGAGTGGGAGACTGTAGCCAAGGAAGCTAAGTCGGTCAACAGTAAGAGTGGTACGTGTCACCACACGGATAGCCGCATGACCGTGATGATCGACATCGTATCGTATTAAGAGAAGGACTCCTTTGACGTGACATAGTCACCTTAGGACTCTGACCTCCGACCAAGAAACGTAACCGAATAGGTCTATACCTTCGACCAGCACCGTGTCCTAATAGGACTGTATCTCCACCCAGGAGACGTATCCGGATAGAATTATGACTCCGACCAGACAAGGTTGAGCACCACTTTATCATGACTCCGACCAGACAAGGCCGATCATCACTTTATCATGCCTTGTCGGTTTAAGTGATTTTGGGTGCCACGTGTAAGATTTCCATTAGGTGATGTTTTTCCCCCATAACATATATATAATGATGATGTAATTAGCTTGTTACTTTGGATATTTCAAAAGGACCTAAACAAGGAAATATCTCTTCCTTAGTTTTAAATTTACATTTATTTACTTATTTTTTAGGTTGAGGTTATAGGTCCTATATATGATTCTTTATCTTGTTAGCCTTGCAATGACCTATTTGGAGATATAAACGGATCGTATATGGACGGATTGGATTTGGTTGGGATCATGTCTGAATATCCCTACACGGATAAGAATTGAATTCGGAATTCGAATTTCCGACTATCTATTACATTCCAGACTTATGTAACCTAGACTATCATCCCCTCAACTATCTTACGCTATATTTTGCACGCATTCTTGGAATGCATTCTATGTCAATAATATATTCTAAGATGATAAAAATAGTGTTTAGTATGCATTCTTTTTCTTGAATTATGGAATTCGTTAAGAGAATGCAACCCATTTTGGAACGCATTTTTTTTCCCATTATGTATTTGAGGCCTAGAACGAAAAGCCTCACTCTTTTTTCAATCTAAAAATGCAATTCTAAGATTGCATAACAAACACAGCCTTAGTCTCATGATTTATTTATTTATTTTTTTTATTACAATTCTCTGGAACTTATCAAATCTTAAAAAAAAAAACCCTTTAAGATCATTACTTAATATTTTATTATTAGTCAGATATCTATTTGGATCGGATAGATTATGTTCCGGGTCCTCTAAATTTAGATCTGAAAATCCTTAACCGGATACAAATATTCCTAAACAGATTTAGATACTAATCGAATTTAAATTTTTGATTTTCCATTTACATCCTTTCACCTATCCAAGGATTTTCGTCAAGGTACAGGTACCTGTTTCTCTAATAAAACTAAAATTGACCAAGAGGAAACCCTCACACACACTCTGTTGGATGCATGGGTTCTAAGGAGCTTAAATTGTCTGAACACTTGTACCCAAAAAAAAAAAAAAAAAATTGTCTGAACACTTATACCTAATTGAAATTCTAAAATTGTTTTTGACATTGTTTTCGACATTATTCCTCTGTATCTAGATCAGCTAATCAGCTATTCAGTAAAGGCGGCTAATTTAAACGTGTTAATATCTATAGTCTCTCTATGGTTTTCTGAGATAAAAACTATAAGATTTTCCATTTGTTTTGGAAATTTCAAGCTCTTCTACATTGAAGCCTTCAATTTGAAGATTCTGATCAAAACTTGAATTCCTTACGTTTGTCTGCAATATCTTCAAGCTATAGCATGTTATTGTTTCTAGGTTTCTAGTTTGAAATCTTCTTATCCTTATTTATTTACTTTTTTCTTCTTTTACTAGATTAATAATGGTAGCAATCCAACTTCTGTGAAGCTTTCGAATTCCATCTCCGTTCTTATCTTCTATCAACCATTCCCACATCCTCTTGTGAAGAGATCTATGCAGATTGATGAAGAGATTTTCAATAAAATTTGTATTTTCATTCGTTCAAAATTTTCTTTTTGTTACTATTCAGGCTCGTAATTGGTAAATAAACAATTTGATTAAAAGGGGAGAAGAACAATTTATATGGAAACTTTACTTATGCATACCCGCCTCTCAACCTCTTTCAGGTGATAAACAAATTATATAACCTTCAGAGAGAGAGAGAAAAGGGAAAAACAAAATGAAACCTTTTTAATCATGGAAAGATAAAGAAGATAAATTGGCTACTTAAACAGTAAAAACTTCAAACTAGAAATTGTAAGTAGAAGCAATGATCTTCCATGCTATCAAGTTCAACCTGATTTTCATCATTTCGCATACCACGCTAATGTTAATTCTTGTGTTGATGGCAAAGTTTCTGTACCCACAGTTCTTTAATCCATTCCAAGATGGATTCCAGTGATTTACTCCATTCCAAGATGAATTCCGCCTCCACCCTCATTTGCCAATTTTTAATTTTGATGATGCAGTGCATAATAGTAGTGGAGAAATTGGAATTGTAATTCAGAACTGTTATGTTCATATTCTTCATTCTAGAATCAGGATATTTCATCTATCGGTTCCAATAACTTGAGTCCCTGGGACTTCACATTTTATTTGGGCTGGAACTTCACATTCAACATGCCTTGTTCGAGGCTGATGCTTTAGAGGCGATTAAGAGCCTTTCCTCCAACATCCACCTCATTGGAGAATTTTTCAGCTCATTGAAAACTGTAATCAGCTTCTTCAAGGTTTTGTCCTTGGATGTTTTTTATACTCATAGATCGAACAATGAGACTGATCATCAACTAGCACAGTTTACTGTTTGTAGTTCTGTTTCAGATGATTGTCCATGTTGGCATCCTATGCTCAATTCTGACTGTATTGACTATTGAGAACTTCAGTCCTTCTGATTAATGATAATTCTCATTAAAAAGAATTAGAAGAAATTGTAAACCCATGCTATTTTCTGGTTGAATTCTGATTAATGATAATTCTCATTACAAAGTTCCTTAAAGCAGAAAACATTAAAACTGAAATAATGCTATTTTCTGGTTGAATTGTCATTGATATTCATTTTTGCAAACCACACCATGCTATTCTCTGGTAACATCACACCTCTCTTACAGCATCCAGCCAAAAAACAGAGCAACCAACCTCATATTTCTAAACCATACCATGGTATGACTAATAGAAACCAGAATCTTGAAAATACTAAAACCACTTAACTATCAAAATATGTTACCTAGCAATTAGAAGTATCCTTGAGAACTGCTAGCAGCTGACTTTCACTTTCAAGGATGTTGGCCAACTCAATTTCTTCATTCATAGCTGACTTCACAATCAGTAATTCCAGCAGGACAATCCTCATTGCATAAGCATACTCTGGAAATCACAATAAACAAGAGTAAATTCAGTAATTAATCATAATGAAAACGATAACTCAAAGATACTGGCAATCACATCAGATAACCCAAACCACTCACTCATCCTCTAGTTTTCAAAAAGAAACAGAGGCGGCCAAGCAGCCCGTACAAGCCAGCAAAGTACAAAGAGCAAGAATAGACAAAAGTTACATCATTCCCAGCCACCCCAAATGCCCATGTCAAATGGCACATGCACACAACATGGGTATGGGAAATGTGTCTCATATGGCACACAGCAGTTGGAAATTCTGATATAATTGTAAGGAAGGCAAAGATCAAAACACCAACCTTTTATTGACACATTTTGGGTGAGTCCCTGAACCCATGTCCAAGTTCAGGAGCCAAGTGGAGCCGACTCCTAGACACAAAACCCTACCTGATTCCAAATCCTAGACCGTACCAAATAGAACAAGATTAAGTGGGCAAACCCACTGTTGACTAAACATAGCTAGCAGATGACATCCTACAGCACATACAAAAGGCCAAAACAGTAAAAGTGTGACCATCTCAAACTCCTTTTCACAAAGGCAGTATCTGTTTGGGATAAACCAGATTTGTTAATCAAATGATCAATTCTTAACGGTTTGTAGTTCATCACCACCCACAAGGTTTTATGAAACTTCAGGTTTCAAGAGAACAGGGCTGATTTGGGATGGGGAATTAGAACTATTCTGCAAAATAAGCAAATCAGTTAAAGCTGATTGGACAGCTTAAATGAAATGAGGAAATGGTGAAAACATAAAGTTCTTGCCAGTGTGATCAAGGAGCTTGTTGGGTAGTAAAATGTGCTCTCTCTCACTTGTGGACAGAGCCAAGAGAAAACCACTGCTTGGCCTCCTCGGCTTCTTTTGGAACAGAAGGCCATTGAAAACAAAAAGGTTTTCAACTGCCAAGGAAACAGAAAGGAATGAGTTGTTCATGAAGAAAAAACAATGTGCACGAAAGGAATGAGTTGTTCATGAAGAAAAAACAACGTGCACGATCATAGATTTCTGTAGGAAATGTTTCAGATATATTATGTTGACCATTATTGCAAAATTTCAAGAAAAAATTTAAGGATTTTCAAGAAATAATTGAAGGCTTTGCAAGATTTTCTCTGAAAAATACACTAATAAAATACATAATTCAGAAGTTTGTTCAGCTTTACATAGTTTTCTGTTAATTGATTCACATTACCAGGGTAGTCGTGGCATGGGGCTTACACCCTGAAACAAAATTTAGAGGTACAGCTTACTGTTTCAGACACTGAGCCTAACATAGAGCATAAAGTTCCTCATAGAGCTTCACTGATACCATTCTCAGCAAACTTTTAATCTTAGTAGTTTGTGACAAGTAATCTCAAAGAAACCTGCAGGGAATCACATTGCAGAAACTAAAAAGAAAAAAAAAAAAAACATCCGAATGTGGAAAATGGAAAAAATGAGAAGTGTGAGAAATAGGGATTTGTAAGAGTGGTTTGGTAGCAAAAGATGCTGTCCAAACCACTTCTTATATGGAATTAGGAAGGAATAGTGTTTAATTACAAGAACTCATAGAATAAAGATTTGGGTTTCAGGAGAAAATTTGGCAGCTAGAGTGCTATGCCGAACCCCCTCCTGATGAAACCCATTGTTGATTGTTTATTCTTTTTGTGAAAAATGGTATGAAAAGAGAAAGGGCATGCAGTAGGCTACTGTTAACAAGGATAGCAGAATGCCTCATGTTATTTCACGATTGTGGAAAGAGGAGTTGCTGCGGCTATGTAGAACAGCATAGCTAAAAGTAGGGAATGAAAAAAAATAAATGAAAGAACTTACCTTTAATGGGAGATCGGGTGAAGGAAACGCCAGTCAAAAATGGAGGGAAAAGCAGTCATCGGCGATCCTCTCCTCTCCTTCCTCTTGCGGCGCTCGGTGTGCTGGAAGTACCTCTGTTCGCTCTTTAGCTTACGGCAGCGGCGGGGATGGCGACTCCTCTTTAGGTTACGGCAGCAGCGGTGGTGGTGACTCTTCTTTAGGTTATGGCGGCAGCGGTGGTGGCAGCGCCTTGGCTCGCGTAGTTGTAGGTCGAGATTGAAATGGAGGAGAGGAATTCGTAGAATGAAATAGCGGGAGTTTATTTCAAAGAGGGTAAATGATCTGGTGAAATCGACTCACCATTATGAGTTCTACAGAATGTTTGTGAGCAACGTTCGATCTTCCCTCTACCACATGTCGCCCATCGCCTTCAGTCAGCCAGGTCACCTGTTGATACCGCAACAGGCGACTATTTGAATCCATGCCATTCAGGTCACTGGTGGCAACATCCAAGCATTGCAACCCAAGCGAACCAATCGGATTTGATTCGGATCAAATCAAAACTGAATGTTGGACAAGATTTGGGCTGTATTTTAAGAGCTCGATGAAAAACCAAAATTAGACCGGACCAATTGATAATCCCAAACCGAACCAGACCAACAAGACTGAAACCGAACTAACCCAATAATGGACCGATAAGAGTCAATTAATCCAACATTTTATTAAATATACATGTATGAAACCAACACCGAAACCAAACTAGCCCATTAATCCAAATTTTTTTTTACTACATCTACATATTGTAAACCAAAACCAAACCGATAGCGGACCAATAAGAGATTAAACCAGCCTAATAACACACTGACACCATACCAGCCCGTTAACTAATGTGTATAGTGTAATCCACCCCAGCCCAAATCTCTTATTGGACATGTTTCGGGATGCTCCTCAAAAGCTCGAGACCGACTTGACCCAGATCAAAACCGGCCCGTTGACACCTCTACAATACATACTAAGGGCACGTGAAGACTAGAGAGTGAAAACCCACTGTAATACCTTGTAAAATTTTCATCCCAAAAGTTCGAACTGGTTGGTGGAGATTCTCCCAAGTGTATAAGGATTAAGGAGGAGCGAAAGACTAGTTTGTAGTCGGTCTGGGATTAAACTCGCAATACTCGATCTGAATTCCTCCAAAGCCTCCCCCAGGCTGATCACAATTCAAAAAGACTGCATCAGCTAAGCAGTGCTAGATAATGCATCTACCTTGATTGCCACTGTCATTCTCATTGCCATTGCTAATGATCAAAATTAAGAGGTTGGGGTTACTGATGAGAAGTACCAGAGATCATATTCCACATTCTGTTTATTGAATTGGCATCTGCTCCTCCACTGCCCCAAATAAGCTCTGTAAGGAAGTTACCTATGTAAGATCCCACAACCCATATGAAAATGTGGGTGTCAAAATGCCCATGAAAACTATGGAATCTCATCCAGATGGGTGACCCTAAGGTGGTGGACTGTAGACTATAGTTGAGTCAGGCATGGTTCCTCACCAGACTTGTTAAACATTATTCCTTTATTGGCTTCATTTTCCAATGACTAAAAACTACAACTAAAATCATGCAATAAGCATTAAACAGTAAAGCCAATCTTTAGAACAAGGACAGAAATGCATCATTGACTGCTTACCTATAAGCTGCAGAGATTCATCACAGTTGGGTGAATCTCATATGACCCCCATATACCAGGAATTGAGAAAATTAAGATAGAAGATATCAAAATTATCTGTTGGGAAAAGGTTTTCTGGTTCAGAAATTCAAAGGTACAGGGACAGGCCAGAGAGGGGATTTGAGGGTGTACCAGACAAGAAAAACTTTTGCATTTTCAGTTATTAAAAGAATTTCTACTTCCATGATAAATGTAAATTTTTTTTTTTTTTTTTTTTTTTTTTTTTTTTTTTTTTTTTTTTTTTTTTTTTTTTTTTTTTTTTTATTTTTTTTTTTTTTTTTTTTTTTTTTTTTTTTTTTTTTTTTTTTTTTTTTTTTTTTTTTTTTTTTTTTTTTTTTTTTTTTTTTTTTTTTTTTTTTTTTTTTTTTTTTTTTTTTTTTTTTTTTTTTTTTTTTTTTTTTTTTTTTTTTTTTTTTTTTTTTTTTTTTTTTTTTTTTTTTTTTTTTTTTTTTTTTTTTTTTTTTTTTTTTTTTTTTTTTTTTTTTTTTTTTTTTTTTTTTTTTTTTTTTTTTTTTTTTTTTTTTTTTTTTTTTTTTTTTTTTGGTGTTTTTTTTTTTTTTTTTTTTTTTTTTTTTTTTTTTTTTTTTTTTTTTTTTTTTTTTTTTTTTTTTTTTTTTTTTTTTTTTTTTTTTTTTTTTTTTTTTTTTTTTTTTTTTTTTTTTTTTTTTTTTTTTTTTATTTTTTTTTTTTTTTTTTTTTTTTTTTTTTTTTTTTTTTTTTTTTTTTTTTTTTTTTTTTTTTTTTTATTTTTTTTTTTTTTTTATTTTTTTTTTTTTTTTTTTAAATTTTTTTTTTTTTTTTTTTTTTTTTTTTTTTTTTTTTTTTTTTTTTTTTTTTTTTTTTTTTTTTTTTTTTTTTTTTTTTTTTTTTTTTTTTTTTTTTTTTTTTTTTTTTTTTTTTTTTTTTTTTTTTTTTTTTTTTTTTTTTTTTTTTTTTTTTTTTTTTTTTTTTTTTTTTTTTTTTTTTTTTTTTTTTTTTTTTTTTTTTTTTTTTTTTTTTTTTTTTTTTTTTTTTTTTTTTTTTTTTTTTTTTTTTTTTTTTTTTTTTTTTTTT